>JAUIMW010001100.1:0-13722 GCA_033557785.1 Enochrus cinctus
CTACAATCCCCAAAAGAAGAAAGGCTACTCACCCAAGTTGCAAACTCAGTGGGAAGGTCCCTATAGGATCCTGAAGAAAATTAATGACGTCTTGTATCGTATTGCGAAGACGTCAAGGGGGCGGGACATGGTTGTGCACTCTGATCGCCTAGCAGCCTATCGCGGGAACAGCGTCGACGATGAAGGAAGGGTAGTTGTTGTGGCTGAAGAAAAAGACACCACCTTCCTTCAGGAATTTCTCAAGGAGGCCGCCAGTAGGAAGAAGTTTCGCTACGGTGTCACGAAGGAAAAACGTGGTGATCTGTTCGAAGTATCGGCCGAGTATGTACTTACCCATTGTGTGTCCAAAGACCTGAAAATGGGCCGAGGGATCGCTGCGTAGTTCCGTCGAAGATTTGGGACGCCACACAAGCGGGAAGGAAAGGCAGGGGCGTGGAGATAGGAAGATCTTCCACCTGGTAACGAAGAACAGATTTTTTGAGAAACACAGTTATGAAAACACGTGGAGACCTCAAAAACGCTCTTCTCGAGGACGGCTAGAATTTCCTGGCCATTCTAAGACTGGGATGTGGACTGGACCGACTGGATTAGCGAATCGTCCGGAGCATGATCGAGGCGATTTTCAAGGATTAAAAGATAAAGATCGTAGTTTGCGTTCTGGATTTAAGGCAGCCCGTGACACCCTCGAGGACGGTAGACCACGAGGGGATGTCCGAAAGGGAAGACTTGTGAGTACCGTCACCAGCGCTCATCTCTGAGAAATGTAGAGGTCTGCCAGGGATGGCTGAAGGCCATTTGCGACGTAGGATGCTCCCGAAGACACTGCCTACATCCGGTGAATGTGAGGACCTGGAGGAAGACTGATCGGGACGAATCAAGCCTAAGGAGGGGCCAAAGTAACGAACGATTTACGACTAAAAGCGAAAAAGAACACGCTTCAAGTATAAAATGGATCGCATCGGAGCGAAGCGGCAGTTAGCCCGCAGTCTTATATTATCTATATATATATATATATATATATATATATATATATATATATATATATACATAATTTACAATTAATAAAAAAGGATATAATTGACTTACAATAAATTATCAAAAACTTAATTAAAAAACTCAAATATCTAATAAATCAGAAGTTTTCTATCACGGTCCTGATCATCATTAGGGGATATATAATAAATACAAAATGTTTTTTTAATGTAAATAAGAAACAACTAAATTAAAAAAGTTCATGTTTATATATAACAGTGTGCCTATTTTGTATGTTTTATTAAATTTCAATAATTGTGAGCCAAATTTTGTGTATTTTTTTTTTAAATTACAACTTATGTTTTCGTTTATTTTAATGTGTAACATTTCACTAATTAGTCTTTTATTAAGATTGTGTTCATTATCTAAAATTAGTGGATTATCAAAGTCAAATATGTGTTGACTTTCGTGTTTAAATCTGTGTTGTTATTGTTATGTCTAACATCATTTTTATGCTGGTTGATTCTGTTTCTCAATAATAGTGATGATTGTCCCAAATAGGAGGAGCTACGGTTCTTACATTGAATCTTATATACAGAGTCGTGTTTATTTAGATTGTTTCTTTTTCCTTTTAAAAAGGTAAAAAATTGATTAGCTTTTTTATTATATGTGAAGGCTACATGTGAGTAGTGCTTTTTAAAATTGTTTTTAATATTTTACTTTTTTTGTTTGTCTATGATAATGATATGAATTCTTTATTCGTGTTATGATCTAAAGGTTTGTAATTATTATAATGTAAATGTACTTATTTCTTCGTTGAATTTTTAATGATGTTTAATATGTAATTGTTGCTTAAAAATGCAGTTTTAATATTCTTTAATTTTTCTTTTCTAAATGCAACATCTGAAATTTGTAAACATTTATCTATAGTTTTAATGTTAATTTTTTGTGAGATGCAGTGGTTAGAGTCAAAGTGTATGTAACGCCAGCAGTGAGTGTCTTTTTTGTACCAATTGATTTTTTTTTGGTTATTGTTATTAGTCACTAAACTGTGTAAAAATAGTAAAGAATTATTATTCAGTATCGAAAGTGAATTGAAAATTGTTGTTATAACTGTTAAATGAACAAATAATTTCATCAATTTTGTTTAAAGGATCATTAGTTTTTATGTCATCAACATAACGAAAATAAAAAGGATTTATTTTTATTTTTTTTAAACAAACATCCTCTAAATCTTTAATAACTAGGTTAGCAATAGTTGATGATATGCAACTACCCATAGCTATGCCAAATGTTTGTTGGAAAAAATTTTTATACATAAAAGATGGAACAACGTAAAACATCATACAATATTAACAAAAATACAATTCACTGAAGCTGAACAATTTTGTTTAAACACAACATTTTTTCAACATAAAGACCATTTTTACCAACAAACAGTTTGGTGGCCAGAAGCCGGTTTGATCCATAAGAAATAGATGAAAATTGCAAGAATTACCCCCGGGATTATTCAAAAGGATGGGTACCACTCTTCTTCATTTTAATGCTCGACCACATGTCGCACTTCTGACGCTGTGGCTGAATTAGGCTACGAAACTTTGCCTCAACCTGTTCAACAATCTCGACGCTGTCAAAAATGGCTTCCGAAAATTTATCGATTCCAGAACAAAGGAATTTTATGTTGCCGGAATAAACAAACTTACTTCTCGTTGGCAAAAGCGTATGATTCCAACGGTTCTTATTTTGATTGATTTAATTTATTATATACTGAGATATATGTGATTAAAATTAAAAGTTACAAACCGCCATTATTTTCTTACCAACCTAATACATTATAATAATTATAAACCTTTATAACATAATATCAATAAAGAATTCATATTATTACCATATACAAACAAAAAAAAGTAAAATAATTAAACCAACTTTACATAACTTACATGTAGCCATAGTACTAAAGCTAATCAATTATTTACCCTTTTAAAAACAAAAACAAACAATATAAATAAACGCGATTCTGTATATAAGATTCAATGTAAGAACTGTAACTCCTCTTATTTCGGACAATCATCAAAATTATTAAGAAATAGAATAAAGCAACATAAAAATGATTTTAGACATAACAATAACAACAAAGGTTCAAGTACACATGCACACAAAAATCAACACATATTTGACTTTGATAATTCACAAATTTTAGGTATCAAACACAATCTTAATAAAAGACTAATTAGTAAAATGTTACACATTAAATTAAACTGTTCAAGATTAAGTTATGTTGAAATTTATTATTTATAATTTGTATTTTATAGAAAGGTCAAAGGAGTTGATATTCACTTTAAAAATGGAATTCGAAAAATTATTGTGAAACAAAAATGTGTAATTTCATAAACAAGACATCGCATCGTAAACCCTGGAACCTGGCTTTGTGTTGTTTCTACATTGGCACTAAAATCCCCGAGATTGCATTGAATATATCTTAGTTAAAAGGGATGACCTCGGCGAGGAACTTGGACAAGTTCTCTGTTTAAGGAAGCCCTCCTGCATTTAGGTAGTTTTCAAGATAGAAGCAAACATATAGTTTGTGTTAATTTTAATCTAGTCTTATAATTTTATTAATAATCGGGACCTTTCCTCAAATTCGCAGTGTAATTTAATTAAAAATTACTGGATGTCTCAAATTATTTTTTTACTGGAAGAAATAAATGGTGGTATGATTATTTTAGTAGTTATCGAGTGGCGACGAGTGGAATAGCTGTTATCGCGCTAAGGAAGACTGAATAATTACAGCATTTGATGGTAAATATGAAAAGTTGATTTATTTTTATTATGTGCATTTGCTTTGCTGAGGTAATGTATTGCATTATGTGGTGATGTATCGCAGAAAATAGTGAATTAAGAGTGTGCAATATTTTTTTGATTTCTTTTTGTAATAAAAACATCATATGTCATTTCAGTAAGTTTCTCATAATGATATACATAATAAACGTTCTCACGTATTAGGACATACTTTAATTGGGTTTAAAACAAAATTACATCTCCATTCTTCGAAATTGCTCTGCCGTGAATTCTTGCAAAAAGACAGTCTAATAAAAACGTATTTCCAAGTTAATTATCGCGCAGTTTTCAGTGTTTTGTGATATTTTAAACGAGAACAACTTAATAATAATAATAATAATTCAGTGCAATTGTAAATTTGTTAAGTAGTTTTCCCTTGTTAAGAAGACTTCCTCCCGGTAATAACCCTCGTATTGTTTTGCTGTTACAAATTAGTTTCAAAAATAAGCGAAATTAGTTGGTTTGCTTATGTAATTGTCACGTGACTTCCGAGAAATTCGGCTGGGACGGAAATTACCTGAACTCGAAATAAAAAAAGTTAATTTGTAGCTATTTTTATGTTTCTGTCTGCCCTGCTAAGTTGCGTGTCCCCATGAAATGACGCATCGTTTTTCTAATTCCGATTATCATTCCATTAAACGAATTTTCAAGCAGACTAATAACTTTATTTTAAATAACTTGATGAATGAAAGGTGGCCTCTTTAAAAGGCTTTAAATTGACGAAACGATCTTATCTATCAATGAAACAAAAAAAGGTGCTGTTATTTCTTGGGTGAAATAATTTAATCAAATTTTTAAATATGTATTTACGTCGGTATATTTTAATTTAAGGCTTTGTTTTGAAAAGAACAATATTTTCTAAAAGATTTTATTAAAATAATACATCTTTCATAAACTGCTGGTGAATACCTTATTCAAGAACATTATAAATCTGCTCTTAATTTATTTAATTGAGATGTACGTAATTCTTTTTCTCTAACATTTGTGTAAAATATGCTGTATAGTTCTTATCTTTTTCAATCCTTGGGCTGGAATAACATCAGAATATAATCATTAATTTCCCAATAAACAGAGCGAACAACGCAACTTGGCTTTTATAAACTAGACATCAACTTTTTAGATAGTATAATACTGTTTTTACAAGTACACTAGAAAATTCCTCGTCGTTTCCTTTGCATCTATCGCATACATTTCATAAACAGGATAATGGAATTGCATTAACATTTTTCAACGAATGGCGTACCCTAGAGATAATTATTGCATTAAAGTTAACATATTTCAAAACAAAAAACAAATAAGCTACTATATTATTTTCTGATAAACAGTTTAAACGATTTGGAATTAATAGAAAAACATTTATGAAATAAATATGGTTAATAAAAGCATTTTGAGAGAATGTCCGAAAATTAAAGTAGAAAGAATATCCCACCTGTGTCAGGTTGATGCAGTATGCAAGTCATGATTTTTTCATCAGTCGATAAAGCGTATAATAAGTTAAAATTAAGTTTTCAAGCTTAAAATAAATTATCTTGCGACAGCGATCAATTATAAAATAAAACCCTAATTGTTGGACTTGATTGTGGGAAATTGATTAAATAGAATGTAGTACAATACTCAGGACATTAAAGAAAACGACTGATCTCGCTGCTTTGTATTGCGTGTGGTCCACACGTTGAATAGAAATTGGACGATTGCAGTAAATTGCCCTTTTTCACTCTGTTAATTTGCCCACACAAGTGCGGTCAATCAGCAAAATATCAGCAATTTCGATACAAGGGGAACTAGAGAGATGCAATAAATTTTATTGCGAATTTTGGACAATACTGAGGCCTAGGCGCTGTGTTTTGCAGCTGAAAGTTTCTCAAATGAATTTATAAAATTTATTGAAATATCGTTATGCAGATGCATGGCTATAATGGTACGTGCCCTCGTGATAAAGTTGAAGTGCACTAGATAAAAAGGAGGAGTGCACTAGTCTTCCATTTATCGTGATTTAAACAGGTCCAGATAAGGCGAGAGGGTGGCCATATCAGCATCGGGCCCCTTTCAGAATCGTCTGCACATTGAGCCAGAGACGACGGGAAACTAATTTGTCGCCGACTGCCCCAACAAATCGGCCCGGAACTTGGGGAGTGACATGATCTAGCAATCCGTGACTGAGAAACACAAAATTACTTCCACACGTTTTGATAGAGAAAAAATGGATTATAGACGATTTTTTACTTGAAAATTGTACTAACATGGCTTATTTTCGCTAGTAATCTTCAGGATCATATTTTTAGTTTTAAAAAACTATACAAAAAATTTTTGAACTATTATAATGGGAAAGTTTGAAGCGTTTGCAACAAGAAATGTTGGTGGCCTCATTTCATAATGTTCTGGTAATGTTAGGGAGTACGATTTTCCTTATATTACTGGGGATGTGCTGGGATCAAAACATCTGCAATTCCTCGCCTTTATCGAGCTTGGCAACGACAGTTGTGGCAAAAGTGAGAAACATCAGGGTAATTCATTGTAAGCCAACTGTTATCCATGTAGTTGTGCCTGTTTAAAGAGATATACGCTCAAAGTTTTACTATAACCCCCTTCGATACAGTTACAGAGTATGTATCGATATTACCCCAATTTGAATACAGCACGGAAATTTGGGCAATAAGGAAATGCAGATAACACTGAACCTCTGACTTATGTTGCGATATCTAGAAATTTGTTACAGTTTGACGTCGTAATAACATGGAAAATTTACTTGAACAACGTGATAAAATAAATTATTATTATTAATTTTATATAAATTACATTTGTGCACCGTTCCATTGTATCATTTAATTTAAACAGAAAATCTTTGGAGAAAATCGGAAAATATGAAGTACTAAATTTAATTCGGAGGACTCAATTGGTAGTGTATATATCGGATTATTATATCAACGATTCCTTACGCTTCCGTATCGGCGTAAACTCTATCTTTTTACTATATACGAGCCAAGCGGGACGAGTACAGACTGTATAACTTTGGACTTTCTGACAGGATAAAATTGAAATTGCCAGTTTATTGGGTCTTGGAAACTATTTATAAATAACCCCGAATGTCGTATCGGATTTTCCATTCTGCTGTTGTAAAACCGATTACTAACTTTACAGCAGTCACTTAAACCCGGCGAAATTGTGTTAAACTCTTTGGTTATTCAAAAGCAAATGCATTTGTAGGTCTGCAAAGCCTTTGGTGAATTGAAATTGCAACTTTGGAATGTTGTTTTATGCCCATATAATTGATTTAACGGGGGGTCTCTGTTGTTTGTTTCCATTAAATAAATGTGCATGTACCAGAATTCAATTCTACTACCTCAATTCATTCAAACCGATTGTATTATTTTATAGTTTTAAATTAATTCTATTGAGAGTTGTAATTTCGGTTATTTAATTCAGTATTGCTGTTTTTAAAAGTACAAAGAACGGAGAATAAATGAAACTGGAATACTTTTCGGTAAAAAATATACCATTCTAAGTAACAAACATAGGGCGTACATTAAAAAAATAAAGTAAATACACAGGACCATATGCACCTATAAATTACAAAATTAAGCTGTCGTAAAATATATGTGAATCATCTAATGATTTCTTTACTTAGCATCTCTAAGTTATTGCTTAGACTAAAAAGGTTCAATTTCAAAGAGGCTTTCAAAATAATTTGCCCCCATATATTCAGAACTCGGGGTTTGTGAAAACAGGGGCTCCGTATTTTTATTTATTTATTTTTATGAAGTATTCACCATAACACTAATAAATTATTTCGCTTAGTGAAAATAACAGCAAATCAATGATAAATACAAAAACTTCAGCTTCTAAATTTCTTGTTACAACGATATTTAGTAGTTGTGGTGGATTTACAATCGTAGAATGAGAGAAAATGTTTATTGTTATTTACTTATAAATACTACATGTCGTCGTGATAGCGTAGAGGTCTTTGGAGTTAGTGGTCATGGGTCCGATTACTAGTCATGGTGATAATTTTTCTGATTGGGAAAATGTTCAATTCCTCATCATCCAAGAGAGATTCAAAATCGTAGTTTCCTTGTGTTGTAGGTACTACCCTGCGCACGTTAAAGAACTCTGTGACCTTCGTTGCAGTCCCGGCATAGACAAAATTCCCAGAAATCGTGGCCTCAATCCCTGGTGTCGGTATTGGTCTAATGGCGTAATAGACCATCCTTCTCTAAATTGAAATGTGTTCTGGATAAAAATGTATTTATCTGGAATAGATAATTATGCATAATAGACATAATGGAAATTTAGAATATGAAAACTTTCGAGCACGCAAATGACAAATATAATTTTATATAAGGTGTTTAATCGAAATCGTACTCGTGGCGTTTTATTAATTTTAAATAAAATTATCCAAAATTAGAAGCAAACATTCAAAAAAAGTACTCTTAAGAGTTAAATGAGCCATTTTCTAAACATATTTTTGTTTACAGAGTTACTTCCTACTAGTTCTAGTCTCTGCAAAATACATTTTTTTAAATATAAAAAAATACCAAATAATGCTAATGATTCGGTTTCACGTAAATATAATTTTTAAACAGTATTTTATATATAGCTTTGTTGGTTTATCAGTTTTTATATTCATAATTAACAAATATACGTTACGTTTACTAAATAACTATCATGTTTAATTATTTCTGAAATAAGTTGCAGTTCCTGATAATTTTATCAACAGTTTAAAACAACAAATGAATAAAAGTGAGTTAGTTTTAAATATGTTAACAACAATTCTATATTTAATAGCCTGTGTCTTTTCAACTAGTAAGTCTAACGAAAGTAATTTCATACTATTTTTAAAAAACAATAAATTGCAGGTACTTATGCCCTGGAATGTTATTCATGTTTGGATAAAGATGAATGTGGAAATTTTATCAACGAAACCCAAATTTGCGAAGAATCATTTCACACTTTTTGTAGTAGTGTGGTTATAAGTGATGGTTTGTAGTGAATTAAAACGTATTTCATTTTAATTTTTTTAAATATTTAACAGTTATGGGACAAGAAACATACTCGAGAGGATGTTTGGAGAGTGATATAGACATTGATTTCTGCAATTCTTTTCCCTCTATTTTTAAGAATCATATAAAATATTGTTTTATTTGTAATAATAGCTTATGTAATAATAACAAATTAACGTAAACATTTTAATATTATTTTTGAGAATATAAATGTACCCAATTTTAAATATACGTAGAGAGATTTACCACGTGTTGAAATTGCTTTTTTCAAATGACAAAAAACATACCATGTTTACCTTCTTAGTAAAAGTGATAATGTTGGTTCTTCTTAAATGTTTAACGAAACCGTGAACACCTCGTGGACAATAGATAAAATCTATTCCGCGGGGTGTTGTTAAACAAACAGATAGATTTTTAAAGTGTTTCATTTTGGCGAGAATTTAAGGGTAAGAAGTTTAATTTATTAAAAATAATTTTCTTAAATTTTTATTGTAAATTTTAGATCCTACTTTTCGAAGAGCGGCATAAGCGGCGTGTAGACGACAGTGAAACTAACGTGTAAGTTTTTTTTTTATTATTTCAATTTATATGAATTGTAATATATTGTTTTACAGAATTCGAAGCTCGTACCCTAGTCTATTGGTGGCTCAAAAGACGCAAGACAGATAAAAGGTACAGAAGAATGTTTATTTAATTAACAATTTTGTGTTATTTTTTACTTCAATTTTTTTTACAAAAAGTAATATTATAATTTTTTTTCGATTTTAGATGGATAAGGGTGCGAAGGATTCAATTCTCAACTACCATGTCAGTATAACATAATATATCTATTCTGTTTAGCTTTCCGTAGTGTTTGTATATTTTTTTGTATATGTTTTCATATTAATAATTTTTTATTTTTAATTGTAAAAAACCAAGAATAGAAATAATGTATACATTAATATTTTAAATTTTACCAGTTTTTACTTTAGTTATCATTTTTGGTTGTTAAACTTATTTAAATGTTTATTTCTTAACTGTAGAACTTGAACTAGCTTTAAAATATTTACGTGACATGTTTTCTCGTTGTAAAATGTACATTTATGTAACATTGTCTTAAACTAAATATATGCTGACATAATTATACATTTTTTTTTTTTAAATAAATTAAATCCAGAGTTTTTTCATTGTGAATAAAAACTACATGTACAAAAATTCTCATATCGTAATAATCTTAAAGTTATCGAGCTAGACCCAAAGCGTGAATTTCGAAGAAAACTTTGTTCGATTGTTCCATTTGCTTAGAAAACAAGTCGAGAAGGCGCAGCTTGGGAACCCTGCGTCATTACAATTCGATCTAAAAGCAGACGAATTGCTGATTATAAATTGGATTAACTGAAAAGAAATCTGGTTATAATGATAAAGAATTTTCCAAGTTTCCTTCGCTTATTTTAAATTAAATACATTTTGTATGCTGAAAGGATAAACTCGGGCTGTATTTTTATTAATATAATACAACGCAAAAATAACAAACTTAAAATTACGGATTCTGATTTCATTTTGGAAGCTTTGTAAAATTTTCTTTGCAGAAGTTTATTTTTTTAAAGCGACAACAAAAATATGATTTATTTTCTTATAAAAATATTATTCTCTAAATTACTTATAGACATTTTGCAGCAAGTAGTTTAGAAAGTTACAATGCAAAATTTATAATTCCTATACGCGGTGGTCTTTATATATGGTTTATTACGTCAACAAAAATCCAGTTACTTTTTACAGCCATATTCTACGCGCTGATAGAATTATCAATTCGATATGTAACGTTGAATCGGAACGCTTCTGCCGTTTTTATTGTGTCGTTTTATAATTCAATATTTTTTAAGTTCCAAATTTAATGCAGTTTGCACGTTGCGCAACACTCCCCCCTTTTAATACGGGCGTAAAAGTGGTAATATAAGTTCGCAGTTCCAGCTACATTAGCATGAAACAAATCTAGTTATCCGCCGCAGACACAAATAATCGAAATGTTATCAACTTACTCAGATTATCAAAAGATATAGCTTTGATTTGAATACATGCATACATAACGAGATGAGGGGGTGAAATACATCACAACTACATTAAGTTTATTTGAGCTACCGTCTTCTGTTTTGGAGGGTTTTATTTGTTTGGTGACTCACCACAAAAATATATTCATTACAAAAAGATTTATCATAAACAGACTTACAATGTTATAACTCATAATAAAGGAATTAATCTTGAATGCTATATGTAATGCATTTTAGCAGAAAACAGATTGTAATTAATTAATGGAAAAGTAGAAAATGTTTTATGGAATTTCGTATATTTAATAAGGAAGTGTAAGGAAGATAATAAAACTGGAATTTGTTGCATTTGTTTAGAGCAATTTACTTAAGTGAAACTTTATTGAGCTGAGAATATAACTTCCACGAGCAAGGTTTTGTAGAACGAAACATTTTTGTTTAAAACAATGGTACGATAGAGGCTTTCATTCCAATAGCTACTCTTTAGAAGGAACTTCTCTCATATTACTGCACAAGAATTGGGTTTTCATAATGAAGAAGAAACATAATATTATGCAAAGTAGAGTCTAATTTTATTCATAGATGTAATAGAATATACATACTAAATCTTACTTATCATGTTGGACAACTTTAAAACTCATACAGTTTTGAGTGTTGCATAAAATTGAAAAGATTAGCTTTTTTTAAATACATTTCAAATATACGTAAAAGTTTTACTGCTTTACTAAAATTTATATATGCTTATCTATCTTTAACTATTGAGAACAACGAAAATAAATAGAATAAATTTTTATAAGATACCAAACAAATGATTTGATCTTAGACAACTTAGTTTTACGCAGAAAGAAATATTTAGTAATATCGACCATTAAAGCAAAACGGTGTACATAAAAAATATTGATTTCAGTGAACTTTAATTCATACACTGTGTACACAAACCATTACGAATATGTAGTCTAAGCAAATACGTAAAAGTTACCTGCTCTCGGCAAAAGCTATATCTTTTCTAACGGCATGAAACTAGTGCAGACTGCATTTTGTTTTTTTTTATTTGCCCACGGGGACCGCATGCATTCATATTATCCACTTTCATTTAGTCCTAAGCTTTCTTATTTTCTTGTCTCGTTTGTTCCTTTATACTCTGAGAAAAACTACAGTTCTATATTATCTCCGTGTTATGCATTTAAAATTTCCAATTTACAGTATAACTCATATTATGTTTTTCTATGTCCTCGTCTAGCTTTATCTAGAAAGTTAAAGATTTTACATCGTTCTAGGTTGATAAGCTCCTTTAACTAAAATAAAACCGAATGCTGTTTACTATGCTAATACGGCATATACATTGATGGATCTATCACCCTCTTTATGTTCTTACTGTACAATCTGATAACAACCGGGGATTTTTGGGGATTAGCTTAAATACTCTCATATTTGCATACTGAGTGTAACGGATGTTTGAAGTTTGTTAATATCTACAAAAATCAATTTCGAGTCGTCGAGGTAAACCTAAATTAGATTTGTTTTAGAAATTACTCAGAGCCTAAAACACACAAATCTGTCAACAGAATACCCAATTAGGGGCTCGGCAGCTACAAACGGAAAAATTCGTAAAAGTATGCATTTTAGAAATTAAAAACATAATTTATTGGAATTTGGTCCTCCCACCTTCAGGAGGCACCGTACAGAATCAGGGTTGAGGACGGAACATCTGGCTTGTCAAAATATAATAAGGGTGGCTCGAGACCTATCATTGACGACGTACATAAATCTATGAGCTACAGACATGCTCCTAAAAAGCTTCTTACAAACTGCCGCTTTGCACTTCAAATTTATATTTTAGCACATCTGTATCTACCTATAAAAATTTGAAGTGTGATCCGTAATTATTAACTTCTAATTATATTCATATGAAATATATACTTTTCACATTTTTTGCTTTTCAGAATGATTAGATTACTGATTAACGTTAAACGTTTACGACAAGACAAAAACATTGCTATAAAAGTATCATTAATGGTAGTTTTTATTTCTATTGATTTCGTTCAATAGTTTGTGGCCACAGTGACAGATCACACACGTGCACATGGTACTATAATACTTTATTGTGATGTGAATATTTGTCACCTGCCAAACTAAAAACGGATGTTCATAGGCGTAGACTTTCATAAGTTTCTATCATACTAAATATTTATACAATGTGACTGCTACAACGTTGTATTATTTTAAAAAATATTATATAAAAACTCAAATAAACATATTTATTCTAAATTGTAATGAAAAACATTAAAATTAGTCTTATGTTTTTAATATAACGCCAAATTATTGTCTACGCCAATGGAAGCACTATGAAAAAAATGCCCTTCACAAAAATCCCCAACCGCATTGTACAAAAGTAACAAACCGTGGTTCGCCATATTCTGCCTATTCATCGGACGTAAGAGATCCTCTATTATGCAATCTTTACGGTTAAATAGTCGTAAGAATGCCTACATTTGCGACCACAAAACCTAATATACCACTATTCTATAGATTTTACCTGTTTGTTGTGATAAATAGTCTAAAAGACAGGGTGGCCCCAGCACCTTTGATATAGTTTCTTATTCATAATACCTTTTATAATGAATCGAAGAAGAGCTTTTGTTGTGACAACTTTAAGTCACACACGCACAATAAGATTTTGGGAATTATGGAAAGTCGGTTGTTAGTCACCAACCCTCCGCACACACATGTGATATTATAAATTTATAAATGACCGGGAAAGACCTTTGTCACATTAAGTAAACTAAGAAGAACGAGATTACACAAAAGAAACATAAATTTGTACTAAAATTTTTAGTTAGCTGGGTCAAGCACACACCGGTGTATTATCTAATCATTTGATATATTATAGA
>JAUIMW010001101.1:0-13716 GCA_033557785.1 Enochrus cinctus
CAAATAATGATTTCTATGGTAAAAGAAAATAACAAACAAAAGAATTTTCTTAGGATAAGCTATGCCTACAAAATTGTGGACGTATACAAATCAAAGAATTATTTAACTTTTTACAATAAGTTTCTTGGTAAGTTTTTTTTGTTTGGTTAATGTACATATCCTGTGTATAAACTTTTAAAAATAAAAACTTTACTTAAGCAAACCTGCATTTAAAGAGGTAATTTAATTTGCTACATACCTTGAGCGCCATGGCTAATCTCCAAAATTGCTCTTCAGAGGAAATTAAAAATTTTAGAAAAAGTAAGCTGAATGAAACTGGGGGTGTCTGGGACTACTACAGGTGGTAGAAAAACTTGGTATTCGCTTCCATTCGTCGGAAGAATTGTGTTTATTTCGAGCGTTTGGCCCACAAGCATCCTGGGAAAAATATAATGCGGGAGGGTTCAGAAAGTTGAAACCCAAAAAAGATTAATCGCAGTTGCCTCTTCATCTAAAAGATCTTTTGAGCGATTTTTTTACTTCTGTGATGGGTTTGCAGTTAAGGCAGCATATGGCGGAGTATTGAATGTTACCGGTAGTCTAGTCTGGGCTTAGGCCAAACTTCGGTTGTGCTATGGCTCTTGCTGATTCCTTGCTAGTTGAATCAAGGTTTAAATATAGCTTTAATCTTTTTAAATTTCTCGAAGGTTTTCGATACTATTAACCACCAGTTGTTGTTGACCATACTTCATTACATTGGTCTCTCTAATAACTCAAGTCAGAGTTGAAGGATAGATTGTCGTCTTCTTGTAGGTTACATTGCGACGCATCTCAAGGATATATCTTAGGATTACTATTGGGCACCATGTATACATGTCGTCTGTGTTCCCACTTGAGGGTTTGTGAAAGTCAATAAATGCCGACGATACCCAGGTCTGTTATTAGTTTGCGGGCGAACCTATTATGGAGGTGGTTGAATAATGAAGATCTGAACACCTAGCTTGGATAGATCAGCACTGTTTAAGGGTTATTCCTTGTAAGTGTATTATGTTCATATTTTTCGACAGATTCTAACTCCAACATCTTGAAGTTTGTGTTTGAGGTTGGGCCGCTACATCGAACTCTTTGTGCATTAAATATAGTTTTCTGGTTGAATATGAATGAGAGACATGATCTTCACTCGACATCGAATTCAAAGTCAGGCAAAACCAAACAGGCGACAATGAATCTCCCGGAAAATCCTTCTCTTTGTGATGATCTTGTCTGCTTCCTGGCCATTCATCCATAAATAGGTCTTCCATAATGTCATGAGATGTTGTAGGCTTTGTCTTTGAGTCGATCTTGTAGATTTCCAAAATTTTAACAAGCCAGTCATGGGGCACGGAATTGAAAACTTTGGCATAATCTATTTAGCGGACGTGAAGGTCTCGTTATTTTTTTTGCATCTGCTTGAGAACCACAGCGACGATCGTAAGTTGATGGGTGTGCCCACACGGGTGCAGTATGAAGCTATTGCTTGGTGGTGTACATAAAGGACAAGGATTACTAAGGTATATAGGAACGTGATAGATGGAACCATAAACAGTTGAGCTTGCAGCGTGGTAACGCAGAACACCAAGACATATTCAAAATATGCACAATTACATATGCTACATGTGCGGCTATTATTACTAGGAAAAGTTCGGAAAAAAACACTGGGTCGCAGTTTGCCTAAAAAGCAATGACAAGAAGATGGTTGAATATGTAATCCTTCGTTTACACCAAAGCCGAGCAACACAACAATTGTCAGTGAACAATACCATTGTTCAGGCGATAGCCCGGCAATAAAACTTAAACGGTGGAGGCATTTTTATGATACCCAGTGTTCACGCATTTTACCCCGTGAGGGTGTTTTTTAATAATTTGGTACACGCTCGTTTAGTTTACAAATAAAAATGCATACAAGATATCATAAAAATGTCTCTACTGCTTAAGTTGTATTGCCCTTCAGTCATCTGAACAATGGTATTGTTCATTAATGGTCAAGCTGTGAATCTTTTATAAGATGTTGCGTGGCCTGTATGTAAACGCGCCCTAACATGTCCAAACGAAACTTTTAAGGCATGGTTAGTAAACGTTGTCCCAAAACTCCACTCATGAGAGGGCGCTGAGCTCCGTATAGGACCCACCTGAGACATAGTCAGGGTCACAAAAATGATGGCATGATTACGAAATATAGGTCTCATCGACACCTCCGATGCCAAGGACACATTTAAGAGCCTTCTAATCCAAAACACTGGGCCAGTAGCTAACGAGTGGAGGATTGCCTCCAAAATTAAAGAGGAAAAGGGCGTTGGAAAAGGTAGAGAATAAAGCCCACCTAGATTTAAACCAACTAGCCTTCCGGATTCTCGAGTAATCCAAAACAACCTTTAATACAGTAAGGCTATTACTGCTGCTCTCGTCGAACATTAGCCAGAGAGAATATAAATGTACGTAGCCCAAGAATAACCATGCTATCGGAGGGAGTATACTTGGAGTTACCGATCGTTTCAGTGTACCTGCTACATGACGCACCAGACCCACCGCCCACAAAGGACTTGCAGGACTTTGTGAACTTCTGCCAGTCTCAAAAACTGCAGATACTCATCGGAGATATGAGTGCCTTTTAGATTACATAATGTCATCCAGGCTTGATATCCTGAACAGGGAAAAACAACCTGCGTTTGTTAATGGAAAGCGGCTATGGAAGGTTATGGATATAATACTAGCAAATCGGCTTATGAGTGCCCAAGTGATTAGATGGTAGTTGTTAGCGGAACCAACAGTATCCGGCTATAGATACACCCAACTGGAAGTCAGCAAACATGACAAAACATCAATATCGTGCCGACACCCAAGAGGCACTTTTTGGGAAGGCTTCAGGACTAATCTGAAAGTCAATCAAATATCAAAAACAACAAATTATTGCAGGAATTTCATGAGGTCATTACAATCTCCTATTACGAAAACTGTCCTCAGAAAACGAAAACCACAAGAAATTTGCGAACTGGTGCAACGAAAACCTAGAGAAACTGAGGAGGATTGTATGCAGCCACAAAAGCAAAAAAAGACAATGATGTACTCCAAACGCTAGGGAAATCACGGGCAGTAAAGCCAAAAAAGGTATATTTGTTATATACCATGATGGTCAGACCCATACTTGCATATAGTTGCGCAGTATGGTGGCCAAAAACAAACGCATTGATATAACAGGCGCAATCCAAACCACAACGGCGGCGTCAATGGAACTCCATCTAAACCTCACTTCGGTGCAGATGCAGGATGCCCTGCATTGACAGAATAAAAGAAGGATTTCAACATAATAAGAAACCTCAGAAAAAAACCCTTAACGAAGGAAAACTCAAAGGCCCTAATGTTGGAGCTAGCCAAGACAACATTACTATTTAATACTGTTTAATAAACCTAATCCCTATAAATCCTGATGGGGTATATACAACAACAAAAAATAAAACACACGTTAACATTAACGTATTTCACACAAAATACGCTCCTTTCTTTCATTTTGTTTCTTAGAATTCCGGAGTGTAAATAAGTGCAGCATGTCTCAATCCGTTTGTTCATGTCAGTTCTCTTGAAAATCTGGCACACTGGCTGGTTAGAAGGAACTGAAACGACTGATAACAGTGAAAACATAATGGATTCTGTAAAAAAACATCTTCTTCCAAACTGAAATGAAACTGAACTGACTGATGAACGTTTAGACGGTCTATCCATCTCGTCGTTTCTCAGTCTCCGTTTCGGTTCTCCTTTCAATGTTTAATTTTTATACGTAGAAAAAACTGACAGTTTTTGATGTAGGCCATTTTTATTACGATAGGACAGTTTCAAACCATATACATTGCGGCAATTTCACGTAAATGTGTGTCATATACACTGAACTATTACAGCTTTTGACACCTGCTCGTCTAAGGTAATTTTCATCGCAGAAAATTAATTATACCAGTATGACTTATTTATTATTTAAAATAATTACTCCATTTTTCAAACACTAAATATATTGAACGGTTGCATATGTTCAACATAAAATTTTCTTTTCGATAATCATTTATTAAAAGAGCCCATATAAAGAAAATTTACATATTTTTTTAATGAAAATTTCTATTGATAGAAATTTTTATTTATATCTATTAATAATGTATTTTTATTGTTATTGTATTATAGCATTCAGAAATATCAAGTTTTTTCTCACGCATTTCAATTTTTATATTTAATAAATTGCACTTAATAAATAGTAGTATTTCTTTATTTGATAGCATTTTTTGTATATTTATTAAATTACACTTTAAATATCAAGTAAATCCAGTAGTTTTGAAGTCACTGGTATTTTAGAGGACACTTACAAGAACCTTAATGAAATGTATGTATATTATAATTGCATTAGTATAAAATATACATTATTATTTTTATTCCTTTTCTACCAATACATCTTTAAAATAATAAAAAATAATGCTTAGTATTTGCACTATTAAAATATAATAATATAAAAATATAATTAAAAACACAAATGCTAGTTGGTGCTATATACCACCCTAACATATGGTTAAATCACCACAAACCACATAATTTTCTTTCATTACAGATATGACTCACCTGGTCGCTAGCCGTAGTCGAACTTGTGGCAATTAACTGAGTTCCGGAAAGCCATTTTTTCGGCAATGATAATATAGAATCTCTCCATCCTAGAAAGAAAAACAAATTAGGTATTTCTTAAATTTAATTGTTTGATTAGGAATCAACTATGCAATAATACGCATTATCTTGTTTATCAATGAAAGACAACGGTACTAAAATGTCAACTTCGGGACTTTCATTAATGCTTTTATAGGATGGAGGGTACATTTATAACAGGATTACATCTGGTAATATTATGAAGCCAATAAACGTCACGCCGACTATAAATCAGGACGAAGGATGTCACTTAACAGCAATTAAGCGCACCCCATAGCATTATGATGACTATTTAACTCATTAAGTTTTTATTTAATATATTTGCCTTTAGTGTATAACCAGACATTAATTTCTTTTAGTACTGACGTTTTGGGGTTTCCAAATGAAATAATTTAACTCACTCTTTCACATAGAACCGTAAAAAAATCATGTATACACGTTTTTGAATTCTTTATTGTGATCTGCTCTATGAATGTTCATTTGGCGAGTTCAGTTTTTATATGAGAATAGCACACATATCCATAAGCATTTGAAGTAGAACAATTGTACGTGAATTACTGTCGTATTATATCTAAATTTCTCTATGTGTTAAAACAATGCTCTTATCTTATGGTATAACAGTCGTACTGTTAAGTTTCTCATTATAAATTTTGATTACAATCCTTCCTACTATATTTGTACTGCTGTGAATAATCCTGTTATAAATGCGTGTATACAAAACCGTATTATCAACCCCTCGCTATTTGATATCCTTGTACAGCGCAGCTCCATCAATTTGCTCCCTGAACTTTCAGACTTGACATTTTGTGTGAAAGGTGACATTTGTTCGTTATTGCACATGGTACACATAGACTTTTTATAGTCATTGCATGTTGTGTTATATAAAAATATGTATACAATTATTTTATAATCATATGCATCAGAACTACTATTTGGCGTTTAAAATAACATTCGGAATATGTTTATTAGTTTTAATTTAGGAAGGACATAGACCAAAAAAATTTAAATGTTAAATCCTCGATTCTGAATGAAAATAAAACAGAAAACTTAGACCCTAGATTAGAATATCCAGATTTCTAGAAAGAAGTGTATATTGTTCCCACAGCTACGGGGAGTAACTATAGCGAGCTTCAAAATGTTCGTCCTATGAGCATTTTGATTGGAGATTATGACTATGGGGAATTTTATGATAATATAATAGATAAAGAGTGCATACATATTAAAAAAGTAATAAATTATACATATCTTTTTTACCGCAATACCACTTCCAACGAAATAGTCAGTGCTTACTGAAAAAAACTTATAATTCAAAATCATTTCACAATCACAATTTCTAAATGTTTATAAAAAGTGCAGAGATGTCAGAGTACCTGATTTCACTGTGAAAAAATTGTATGAAGGCACAAAGAAACGTATTCTTAAGAAATTAATGTTTCGTAAATGTAAAGTGTTATTTCCACTTTCCTTTCATGTAACGTCTTTACTTAGTGCTTCGCACGAACACACGGAAATATATATCAGACAGTGTGCAATAAATATCGAAACGCATTAATCCCCAGCCGTCTGGACGGACTGCCGACTTCAAATGAACACTAAATGAAATACGAAGGAGAAAGAACGCATCCGGATGTTTGAGGTAATGGGCAAGGAACATTACATACTAGTAACGTAACGACCCTAAACGGGCGCAGGGAGTAGGTAGTGCTGATGAGCTTTTTAGAGCGTGGACTAGAAGAGGGTGTGCCTAGGTGGCGCAAGAAACGATAAGAGAAAATGATGGTCACAAGCCCCTCGGGTGCAATCTTTTCAGTTGCCCACATTTTCAGACATACATCAGGCTATGTTATTTAAGCAAGTAACTTCAATAAGGTATCTGTTTGAATAGGTACGTTATATTCATGTCTACATTTTAGCAGAAGCCAAATTAAATTAGAAAGTTTTGCGACGCCGGAATACCAAGTAATTTTTATACCTTACCACTTCCTCCAAGAAACTTCGAAAATAATCTAGAATAACTTTTCTAGTTTCAAAACTCGT
This sequence comes from Enochrus cinctus, assembly GCA_033557785.1. NCBI lineage: Eukaryota > Metazoa > Arthropoda > Insecta > Coleoptera > Hydrophilidae > Enochrus > Enochrus cinctus. The sequence goes on from JAUIMW010001101.1 coordinate 6,727, forward strand.
TACTCTTGTATGCATTTCCATTTTAAGAATTACGTTTAGTTTACCTTTTAAATTTTTTTATAAACAAAATGTTTTAAATTCGAAAATATTCAGCTTCCAGTCGAATTTATTACATGAAGCTAGTTATTGGAGTCTTGCAGTGGAAAATTTTTAAGAGGATATTGCAAAAGGAAGAACAATAAAGGTGATATTTATCTTGAGCTAATTCAGTGTAGCGATAGCGCACCGGATTACATGCCCGGCTTCCATCCAAATCCCTCGTGGATTACCACTACCAGTGCGGGATCTCCCCCTGCAAACTCGTTTCTACACCGTGTATGTGTCACAATAATGTCTTTTTCCCTCTGACGTGCCTTCCTGTATTGCATAGAAGTCAGTCGTAAATATCATTCTTTTATAAATGTTATACTATAACATATTTAATAAATATTGTAGCTTATGCTACATAGAAACAGTATTATTCAAATAAATATACAAAGAGAATATTGATTGTTGTGCGCTGTTTGACAATAGATACGCCTGAATAAAATCGTCAAAGGACTAAGGGATAATTATTCTGTGAAAAAAGGTGTTGCAGATAGCCATTTTATGGCCAAAAGTGTGGGATGAGTTGTAGGGTGTACGATGGTTTGCATAAATGCTCACCGTCGTCCATATAAACAGCCCAAACAGCCCCACAGGCGATGTATAGAAAGTGTTGCTAAATTTTGAAAAAATTCTGGATCAGAAAGATTTTGAAATCACTTATCATAAAAAAATGTAGTCTCCTTGTCAGGCAAATCCGTTTCGGACATTCTGGAAATCAGAGATACAAATAGATTACTCTCTTTAGAAAAGTTCGATGAGTTTAACCTATCAACAAACGAAACAGAATTTTTCCATATCTAGGAGTAAAATTCAGCCTTCCTAAGTAGACCATCCAAAAACAGAGCTAGCCTGTGAGCTTTCATTATTAAAGTTTTGTATGTTATATTCCTAATTAGTAAAATAAGCAAAAGCAATGATAAAAACTTTTGATGTAACAAGCAAGTGTAAAGTCATAATTATTAACATATGTATTCAAAATGAAGTTAAAAATTTTTAAAAATGGCTAGATATAAAATTATTACTATTGAAATGATTAGAATATTGGCTCTTAAAGTTTAAAAAATGTTACTATTAAAATTTAGAACATTGCTAGATTTGTCTGATAAAGTCGTTACAATTTGATTTTCACGTACGATTTTTGTTTCTTTAATAGGATTTGGCTTGCGCTCTTGGGCTCGTTGTGTGGAGTTATCTTTTGTCTGATTGGAGGAGATTTACTGACTGTCTTTTGCATTCTTCACGTTCTTAATGCGTTGCATAACAACATATTTTTTACTTATGAGGAAGAATCTTTCAGCAGTGGTCTAAATGGCTAAATTATTTAATGAATGTATATTCGTCAATAAAACTTTTTCAATGACGGTGAAGATCAGATGAGCTAATACCAATATAATATGTTAAGATCAAAATAAATATGTATTCGTAAAAAATGTACTTGAAGGAAAAAAGAGATGTTGCCCAAATGGAATACATATTTTCAGCATCAGCTGAAGTAAACTTAAGATATTGGAGACGCAATAAGAAAAAAAAAATTAATATTTAACGAGCGTTTGCGTTGACGAGGCGCTCAGTTACTCCTGACTCTTCGAGGTTTAGTAATCCGGTAATGGAGGAACGTTAACTGGCAGAAATGAAAAAGTGTTAGATGTACTACATTGTTTAAAAATAACATCTTCATATGAGGACATGAAGATTATAATGCAAACATTATGGAAAATGAGCCATTACAGTGAAATAAATTTTAAAAAATTCACGTCTTAGCTGAAAAAATGTTTAAATATTCCTGCTGATTTAATTACAACTTAACACCAAAAGAGATTGTAAGCCGTTTGTGGAATGTTCAAAACGAACAAAACTTAGAGGAGTTGGAGATATTGTCAATGCCCCGTCCATGGAAGAACTATCATTAGCTACCTGCGTTTCTCTCAGAAAAAAGGACTATACTTAATTGAAAGAACAACGGGTTCTTTGGCATCTGAAATGAGACTGGTAAGAAAAGTATTACGAACTATGTCAACATTTTTCTTTGGGTACAAAGATGACGAGAGAACAAGATCGGAAGTCAAATCTCGCAACGTGATTTTTTTCCAACATATAGTTTGATGATACCTGCAAAGAAGGAATGTTACACTACAAATATACAAATTACAGAAGATTAAAAGAAGATGTAGATGTAACACTGAATCGTTTAATATCAAATTAAGGTCTATATGGAAATGGTTTTTTAATGGGACTTCGATGGTGCTTCTGGATAAAGAAGCTACAAACAATTTTTTTGTGGCGAAAAGAAGGAAATTATCCTAACGACGCATAAGATTACATAGGTCTGCGATGAAAAAATTATATTATAGCATATTTAAGTATTGGTTTTAACCATAATAGTGAAAAAATTCCAACACCTCTAAATGTCACAAATTTCACTTGAAATTTTCTTATATTCAGGGGTTTTGAGGATTGGAATGCGTTCGATTTTTCAATATTATAGCCTATATACGTGATTAGTTTAGTCTTAATTATAGAACTTTTATGGTGAAAAGGTTAATCGACAATTTTATACTGTTTATTTCAATAAGGCAACATATCCAAACTGGGAAAATATAGTTCCTACTGGAACAAGGCATGTCTGTCCCCTTCCCAGTTTTACTGTCTGCCAGGCGTGACTTTGACTGCAGTAAGTGATTCAGTGTGGAGCCAGCCATTGTGGTGTACACATCAAACAATTTTGTGCTACGGCACTTAGAATAAATGGCTGTTAAAGGATGTGTCAACTTTCCTAACTGTTTCTGTTATATTTGTGGGTCTTATACTGTCAAGAAGTAAAAAGGAGCATTTATAATTTTGTTCAGAAAAAATATATTATACAGATATTAAATTAGGGGACCAAGATTAATCTTGGGCTCCCCATATAGTGTGTCCTGTGTGTGGACGAACTGAGACAATGGTTTCAAGGTTAGAAGAAATCATTTCGTTTTGGAGATTGGATTGGAGATAAATTGGAGAAAGCCTAAAAATCACAGTGATGACTGTTTGGCTATTCGCCCTGTTCCTAATGTACTTGACTTGCTTATTCTTTTACCTCCAGATAAATTTTAGACGATTTAGACCAAATGTTACATAGTAGCAGCGATAATGATGACAGCTACGATCCAGGTACCAAAGGCTCTAAACTTTTCTCTCAATCAGACTTGAACGATTTAGTACGAGATCTGGCCCTACCAAAAGATTCAGCGGATGTTTTAGGGTTTAGTGTTTCAAGTATCTTTGTGAAAAGTTTGCTGGTCTATCCGATGTTAAGCTGAAAAAGAGCCTTTGTTGGGCCTGACGTAAGAAAATTTTTAAACGATGAAATCTTTGTCACTAAAATGGGAACGGAAGAAAAATTGCCTGGAATTCATTTAAACTTGTTGTAACAGGCGTTCTTGGAAACAAAAAAGACCCAAACTGCAAAACGTTGGTTACTGAATTTTTACAAAACTACAAAATGTTGGACTACAAAATAAGTGTCAAAGTCCATTTCTTTCACTCACATCTGGACTACTTTCCAGAAAATCTTGGGGTTGTAAGTGAGGAACACGGAGAACGTTTCCATCAAGATATAAGAGAAATGGGGCGCAGATACCAGGGCCGATGGAATGTCAACATGATGGCAGACTACTGTTGTATGTCAAAAAGAGAAAATTCACAAGAACACGCCCGAAAAAGTACCAAAACAAGCTTTGATGGAAAAAGAGAACGTTTTTACAAAGACTTTGCAACACATGTGTACCACTATTATACTTATTTTAGCTAAGTATTGTTGTTATTTTTGATTTTACTTGTCAAAATAATAAAAATTAATAAAAAATTTTCCGCTTTTTTCTACTTTTCCCAAATACTTCAACTTTATTTTGTCGGCAAACCTTTTGTGATAGAAAAAAACAATGCCATTTTTGAAATCAGCGCAAAAAACTATATAAAACCAGTAGATGTGAGTCTCAAAATATTCTATGACAAAATCTTCGTCCGTCGTCTACTAGATTTTGTAGAACAATTGCAATTATTTGCAACTAGCCGACAAGGGTCTTTTGCTACCAAAAAATAATATATTCAAGACCGATTGAGGAGGGAAATGGGCCTGTTAGTTGACAAACCAAAATCGTTTGGCACGACAAACGATAGCAATAGAGCCAGGTGCTTTTAGCAAACCCTGAACAATCGGCTGCAATAATAGGTACTGACGAGCAACTGATAAGATCAGTTTTAATTAAAACAATTTCTTCTAACTTTTGCATTAACATAGAGTCATACAAATAATATGCTGCAGAAACGGCAAATTTATATGTCAATTTATATATATATATATATATATATATATATATATATATATATATATATATAATCTGAGTGATATTTTATAAACTGCTATTGCACAGCAGTTCAGACCAAAAAGCAAGAAACAAAGACCTCAAAAAATTCGGGGAGCACCACTGCCGACAATTTTCCAGGCAAACACATATTTTAAGTATCCTTAACAGTTTAAACAATTAGAAGTTAGATTGTAGTGATAGAACGCGTGGCGCACTAAATCAGAGCGCTGGACTACTGTACAGCTTGACTAGGTAGTTTGTTTAGGATTTTGGGGCCCCAGTAGCCGATGCTCTGCTGTATGGTGGTACAACGGTGTAGTGGAATTGAGAAGTTCTCTTTTCCTCTAGTGTTGTAACTCTTCGTGTACACGATTCGCTGGCAGTAGACGTGTTTGATACAGATAAGTAAATATGATGAGGGTATTGAATATTTCTCTGTAGCTTTTAAATTGTATTAAACTTCCAAGAACTCTCATAGGAGTATTCCGTAGGTTGCCACCGTCCCGAAGAGGCTGTAGTACACAATTTTTCCTGTATTGTTAGTACTAATCTTTTTTAGTCTTCTCAGTGCATATACAGCTGATCTCAGTTTGTCATCTATTTCGAAGTCAAGAATGTTTAATGAAATTTTAGAATTTTTCTGCTAAACTGAATGTTTGCTGTGAACCAATTACTTGCTTGGGTAATAGAATCTTTGATGTGGAGATGTTTATAGAGGAAATGTTGTCATTTCTTGTGGTAATTTATTAAGGTACAGGACGGGCCATTAATGGACTCTAGAAGAACACCACAGGTGGGTGGTAGATATTTCGAACTTTATCCGTCCCAGTTCACTGTTTGTTTTCTGTTCCTCAGTTAGGATTTTATCAGGTTATAGGCTACTCCTCGTATTCCATAACGATATGTCTTCTACAAGAACAGCATGACTGATTGTGAACTTGCTAAAGTCGCAACTGGTAATTTTATTTCTTCCTTTCAATTTATGGCTTTTATCACGGGTTCCAAGATTTTTAACGGTATGGTTGACCTGTTTTTTCTACAACCATGTTATTCTTCACTTAGTAGTTTTTGTTTTTCTAGGAAGTCTACAATTCGGTATTTTAGTGCTTTATCAAATATCTTTGAGATCGTTGGTAGAATTGAAATTCGTCGGAAGTTCTCACATTTATTTTGATCTCCTTCCTTGTGTTAGAGAATTACTTTTGTTAATTTTAGTTCATTTGGAAAGGCTTATTGATGCATCTGTTAAGTGTATAGCATAGGGGATAGGATATTTCCTTTCATTTTAATGTAATAGAACGCTTCTTGGTTTGGCCTTGGAATGCTCTGCCTTGTAGTATCTTCAATTTTCCAAAAGTAGACGTTCATGTTCCCGGCTGTGAATGTAAAAATTATGTTCTCATTTTCAGGTCCTCGAACTGTTTATCTTTCTGCATTTATTATTGTTCGCAACTTGCATTTTCTTGTATTTGTAGAGGTTTTTAAATTGCACTATTTGTCCTAAGTGATCAGCAATATGTAAGTCTTTTACCATTACATTTGTTATTTTTGTTTTGCACACATTTGAAAATACATTACTTAAGCAACTATTAATTTATTCTTGTTGGTTCGGTGACAGCTGGTGTCATACTATATGTTTCCATGGTATTGAGTAAGATGTTCCTCGCCCTTGATTCTATCAAAAGGTCCACATTAAAATCACCAATACGCGTCTTTGGGTGGCGATATATGAAGTCATTGAAGCTAACAGACGGGGGTCTGTAAATGGCCAAGATTATCATATTGTTATTCGAGATTTTTATTGCATATAATTTAGTTTTTTTGTTAATAGATTATTTAAATTTTCAATAACTTTGTACTTATGTACTGATGTTGAAATGTTGCAGTTTGATTGTCTTTAGTTCGCTTATTTTCAGCCAATGTTCTGTTATGCAGGCACAGTCGATATCATATAGCGTAAGGATGTTCAGGTTCAGTTGGTCGATTTTATTTGTGATCGATTTGAACATAGTGAAATTTATTATCTCTTTTGTAACATGATAGTACACTTTTGAAATGAATAGTCAGTTTCTTTTCCTTGATGCTTTGTCAACAAATTCTGATGCCGATTTGTTTTCCTCCACAGGTGCTGTTCTCACTCTGTATATATTGTTATTTCTTTTTCTAGATAGCCGTTTTTATTTGTTGTCACTTTGCTGCGTTCACCCCAACTCTTATGAAACACTTACACGTTACACTTACATATTATGCACTGAATTTTTGAAATATTTTATTTGAGTTGAAAAATTTGCAGCCTGTGCGAGCGTTTGGCTAGCATCGTCCGCCATCTTGTAGTTGTAGTCTCTTTAGAACAGGGGTTTCCAAACTGTGGGGCGCGCCCCCCTAAGGGGGCACGAGATTGTTTCAAGGGAGGCTCGCAACATAAACATATAATTGAGGTTTACACATTCTCCATTCACATCACAGTACCAACGCCAATGTACGATCCTATGTACTTATCATTAGGATTCACAAGTACAGTTGTTAATGGACAAGAAAGACCAGTTTGTGTGCTTTG
>JAUIMW010001102.1:0-13714 GCA_033557785.1 Enochrus cinctus
AACGACGATTTCTTGCCTGTTAGGTACGCCTTATTCTGCTCAATCTTCTCGATTCGATTTTTTAAATTTAAACTCTTCACTTGAACGGTATCAGAATCGACAATCTTTGGAAAACTCCAGCCGTTGGTCAAGTAAACCTTTGACGAGAACTACTTGTGTATAGAGCCTTCTATATAGAGACTTAAACGTTGCGTTAAGCAAACGAACCCTTGGAGACTTCAGCATTGCGTTAAGCGACGAACCCTTGGAGACTTCAACGTCGTGTCAAGCGACGAACCTTTGGAAACCAGAGACTTCAACGTTGCGTCAAGCGACAAACTTTTGTAACTTAACGAAGTGTTGAAGTCTCCGTAGGATCGTCGCTAAGTATATCCAACTTTCTAGTTAAAAAATTAGAAAGATTAGGTTTGTGTATTTTTAGATCTTTGACTGAACTTCCCATTCGCTGCTTTCATGTTTGAATAATCAATAATCACATTTGTTTAAATTATGAAAGAGTCCAGTACCTGGAGGGCATTCCAAGGAACCTTTTTACATTGTACTTAATTCCGAATCCAATTAAAGAATTTTTATCAAATATTTACTTTCATCAGAGAGAAAAAGACGCCTCTGTCAAGAAAATGACGGCAACAGGCTAGAACGTAAGCCTGGAAACGGAAAGGGAGAAAAGAACCATAAAGCTCCCTCGGGTGGATCAAGAGGGAAACTCTCAGACCTGAGACAGGGCTGGAAAATAAAAACAGAGAAGAAGCCGCAAATGAACACCCAAAAGTAAAGAAAAGGTCAAGACACAAGGAGAACCCGTCCAGACTATGGCGTGACCGGCGGCAAGGAGTGTGAAAAACAAGGAAAGATGAAAAACTCAAGAGTGTACAATGGATGAGGCCAGGAACTGAAACTGTAGAAAGTATACAAAGGATAGGTGAAAATCGTTGGTAAAATAGTGATGGACAACACAAACCTTTGGAGACTTCAACGTTACGTTAAGCGACGAACCCTTCAAGACTTTTGTAAAAGAGCATTGACTGTAGTGAAATATGAATTCATCTATAAAACTATTTATTTTCACGAAATGAAAATTTAAATTCGCAAAAATATACAGTTATGTTTCATTCTTTTCAGTTAATTTTAGACGAGATACAACAGGAGCCAATGTCATCTAATAGCATGTGCCGTTTACGCAATTAAAGAGTGCTTCAACATTTATTTAATAGTCGATTCTTAATGTGTTACGTGGTAACATTCATAACAACCAAATGGCATCTTTAAAGTGGGATGTAAAATTTTTTAGAAGGTAGTATGAGTCTCAGTGTTATGTAATTTATTTTAATATGTCTCACCCCAGCACACTACTCCATATCTGATTCCATGTCCCACAAACCCCTTGGTGTCCCTTTTTTATTGCTGTTAATCAATAAACACACCTCTGTTTAAATAGAGTAATAAACAACTTAAAAGAAGGACACTAGGGGTCTGGGGACATGGAATATCCTCCAGGTACTCAACTTTTAACGTTCTCTCAATTGTTTGGTTAAACTGAGACAAGAAGCAAGTGTTGTCAAGATTTTTAAATATAAATTAGGCAAATGTAGATTTTTGAATGTAAATTAGTACGTAGAAGGCAGTGCACCTGGAGGACATTCCATGTCTCCCAGACCCCCTGGTGTCCCTTCTTCTATTGCTGTAAATCAATAAACACTCCTCTGTTTAAACAGAGTAATAAACAAATTAAAAGAAGGACACCAGGGGGTCTGGGGGACATGAAGTGTCCTCCAGGTTCTCAGATTCTAACATTCTCCCAATTGATTGGTTAAACTGAGACAAGAAGCAAGTGTTACCAAGATTTTTAAGTATAAATTAGGCAAATGTAGATTTTTGTATGTAAATTAGAAGTACGTAGAAGGCAGTGCACCTGGAGGACATTCCATGTCCCCCAGACCCCCTGGTGGTATCCTTTTACGTTGTACTTAATTCCAAGGCTAATATTGTTTCATTTTCTATTGCTAATGGTTGCAACAAAGAAAATTTGTGATGTATATAGAGACGGATTGAAAGTTAATGAGTGCCAACGTTGGTTTAGAAAATTTTCCAATGGTGATTTTGACTTGTCTAATAACGATCAAAGTGAGTTTGAAATCAAAGTAGGGTTTGATGATAACGCTTTAAAAACACTCTTCGAGTGTCATTTACACTTGTACATAGTCTCTAAACTATTTTCAACGATCCAAATTTTCTTAACTCGGCCTTTACTATCTATTGGTATTTTTGTCATTCATTCCTTCAAGTTGTTATACTGCAAATCTTTTACCTAAACTTAATAATATAAATATATATAAATATTAACTTAGTGTACACGGATACTCTTATTGCAAGTGAATACTCAGTTCTAAACGGAAAAGAAACAAATATTTTTATCTTGCCAACCTTGTTCATGATTATACACATACGTCTTAAGTATTACAATATTCATAAGAAATGCATAGATTTTGGAGTACCTGGAGGACATTCCATGTCCCCCAGACAAACTTAATTTGAGAATGTAAATTAAGTATCACCAGAGAGTTTTACTTTTAGTAGTTTTAATTTTATCTTATATTGAGTTTATAGTCACATATGAAGAGCACAAAGGAAAAAAGTTACAAAGACAATGAACTGACAAATTGTTATGTTATTATTATAATTTGAATTATAAAAGGTATAAAAGATACACTAAGCTTGAAATAAGACAAAAATATGTAACTCACAAAGAAAATATATTTGTTTTGTGTGTGTAGTAAAAAAAGCCTTCTTGCTTGTATTATTTGAATAAGTTGTTGTGGGCTTCTTATTTTATCAATAGAAATAAATGCTGGTCTTCTTCTTGCAATAACAAACCGCAACTTTATATGTAATTAAAATTTAATCTATTCGTTCTGTTCTTGAATTTGGAGATTCTGGAGTACCTGGTGGTCCTTCTTTTACTGTTGAAGGTTAATGATCTCTCTATTGAAATAAAGCAAAAAATAAATAATAGGACTACCAGCGGGTCTGTTAGACATGGAATGTGCCTCCAGGTGCACTGCCTTCAACGTACTTTCAATTGTGTTCAGAAACCTCTATAATAACTACAATTTTTTATCTTCAAAATACCAATAGAATTAACGTAGTTTGCTGAGTACCTGGAGAACATTCCATGTCCCCCAGACCCCCTATTGGTCCTTCTTTTGCTGCTGAAGATCAATGAGGATCTGTCTGTTGAATAAGAGTAAAAAACAACTTTAAAAAAAGAACACCAGGGAGTCTGAGAGACATGAAATATTCTCCAGGTGCGCTGCCTTCAACGTACTTCCAATTGCGTTCAGAAACCTCTATAATAACTATCGTTTTTTGTCTTCAAAGTGCCAATAAAATAAACGTAGTTTGTTGAGTACCTGGAAGACATTCCATGTCCCCCAGACCCCCTGGTGGTCCTTCTTTTGCTGTTGAAGATTAATGAGGATCTCTCTGTTGAAATAAAGTTAAAAATAATAAAAAAGGACCTCCAGGTGCACTACCTTCAAAGTACTTCCAATTGTGTTCAGAAACCTCTACAGTGCATTTATTTTACCATTAGCCATAGAGATTTATATGGAAAAACTTGTACCTTATGTTAGTTAGATATATTTTTGTTCAAAATTACAATGATTTTTCAAAGAATAAAGCACAAGAAGTTTAAATTAATTTATTTTCACTTTTGGATGTAAGCAAATAATATCAGAAGACTTAGGTTTCAAAAGGCTTAATTTGTCAAAAGTGAAATATTGAATAATGAAAACAGTGGTGACACAAATTAAATAATATTCTAAGTCGCATGGAAAGTCCAACTCATAGATAAAAATACAATAGTCCGAAGTAACAAAATAGGTTTTTATAAAAACTGTTCAAAATAGGTAGAAATCCAATCCAATGGATGGGAGCACCATCGTTTGTCTGTTAGTTTCTAAATTTTCCAGCTGTGGATCAATTTCCAAGTATTTAGTTTGGTCTAGGCAACCATCAACCCAAACATTTACCTTTTCAGGCCATTGAGTATGGGCCTGCTGTATTTTATAGGGATTTTCGCGTGCTCTTATACGTGTTTTGTTTGTTGACTCTTCCATTTAACGTAAAAAAGATATTTGTTTTTAGATCTTCTGATAAAATACAAGTATTTCTCGATTTTTCCAACTCGATCTGCAATTGTATATGCAGACATTTTAGAATTAGTTTTGACAATCCTTTTGACAAATTAAGTCTGCTCATATATTTTTTTTTTTTCATTCGTAACCTAAGCTTGCTGTTATTTGTTTACTTTCAAAAGAGAAAAATTATTAATTTATTTTAATTTTAATTCTTGTGGCATATTCTTTAAAAAAAAGTCATTTTAATTTTGAAGAAGAATTTGTTATTCACTAAAATTTAAAATTTTCAACTAAATATCTTAATGATTTATCTAACTTAAGGAACAAGTTTTTCCATATAAATCCCTATGGCCAATGATAAAATAAATGTACTGTATTCAAAGTGCCAATAGAATTAACATAGTTTACTGATGGCCCATATCCCCCAGACCCCCTGGCGTCAACAGAAATTTTCTTCGGGTGACACTTATTTTTACACTGTGAACTCGCGACTTTCGAAAACCAGCCTCTTCTTTCGTTCTTGCAACCAATCGAATCTTATTTCGATTAGGGCGATTTTGGTTTGGTTTAGGTTGCGTAATACGAAGTGTTTCCTTTATTACCGTATCTGTTTTATTATATTATTTGTAACGGACGTTACATACCTGTATGCGGACCGAGGTATATTTTTGTGTATTTCTTTTCTCCTTTTATATTTCTGTTTATATTGTTGATATATTACACTTTTTTGTATATTTTGCATCATAACAGAAAAATAGATTCATATTTATATACATACGTCTTAAGTATTTTAATACTGATAAGAACTGCGTAAGTTGTGGAGTACCTGGAGGATATTCCACATGGCCCCTTTTTACGTTGTTCTTACGTATGTGAGAAGTATTGAAAGTTAATAAGTACCAATGTTGGTGTTTCTAATGGTGACGGTCTTTTTAGATGGATCTTATATTGAGTTTATAGGGTCACCTATGTAATTTCTATTTGCGTCTATTTAGTAAATTTTCTTAACTCAGCTTTTCTATTTTTATTTATACTCATTAGAACCTTCTTAATTCATTTTATTATTCTACTTTTTTTACTCTTCTAAACAAGGTTTCTTTATGCATATAAAGCTATTTATTGGTATTTTTGTCACTCATTCAAGTTGGTGTACACAATGCAGCTTATTACGGATAATGTTCACTTTTTACCTAAACTTCATAAGACTGATATAAATTATTAGAAATGCATAAATTAAGGAGTACCTGGCAGACATTCCACGTCCCCCAGACCCCCTGGTGGTAATTCCAAACCTAATTTAACCTCTTCAGAACTAATAATGGAAAATATGTGAATACCAGAGTTTTTCAGTAATTTTCCTTACAATGGAGTTTTTGTGCGAAAGTACTGAAATAATATAACAATTTTTAGTAAAAATTAAAAAGAAAAATATACTATTTTATTACAATAAAAATTATTTTATAACTTATCATGTAAAATATTCTATTATTATCTAAAATTATAGGTGTCTATAAACACAAGCAGAACTCTCGTTTATGCTTTTCTAAAAGAGCTTTTGAAGTTTTTTGGGTCTATGCCCATTTTCAAAACTAACAGCAAAGTAAATTGACTTGACTGCTTTGTGGAAACGTAATTACTATAAAACTAATTTAAATGACGCAATTTGGAAGTAGTTAGTTATAGTTAATAGAAGAGTGTACAAAGGATTCAAAAACAAACAGTCAAGATTTTCAATTGGTCAATACGATTTGATGTAAGTGTCACTGTAATAGGCATCCGGTGGAATGGGTTAAGAATGTTAATTAAATATCAAATGCCACCAGTTTATTTATTTTATACACAAAGAATAATAGAAAAAATTTAAAAAAAAACCAGTAGATGTTGGCTAACAAGAGTATTTATGTGTTGTGTAAGTTAAATACTTTGATATATATTTTAAATAAATTTTAATATTCCATAACACATGCACATGATTTTATCTCACAATTAGTATTTGCTTCTTTGCTTTTGATTCATGATTATATAAGTATGTCTTAAAAATTACAACATTATTAAGACACCCCCAGGTGGCCCCTTATAACGTTGTTCTTAACTCCAAACCTAATTTAAGAATGTTCATTAAATATTTAGTGCCACAGAGGTGTTTTATTTTATTTTGTGTGCAGATAACATTTTCCATGATATTAATTTCCTTATTTTTTCTTATTTTTAATTATAGAGTAAATCGATCCGTTATTATTTTTGGATGTAATTAAAATAGAAAATATATTTGTTTTGTCTTTGTAGTATAAAAAAATTTTCAAAACACTTATATTTTTGTAAATATTTATTATTTTTATTATTTTAACATTATATAATTTATTTTGTATGCCCCACCCAGCATACTACTACATATCTGATTAAAGACTCTGTCATATCTTAATATATTGTTATTAGTCTCTATTTATACATTGTCTTTCTTATTTTACATGTTTGTTCTTGAATGTGTTTATATTGTTGGAATGGAACGGTCTGTCAATTTATTTTTATAGTAATCGTTCTTTATTTTCTTAAATTTTGCAGTTAATTTATTATATACTCTGAATATTTCTCCTTATTTTCTACAATATATTATCAAGACGTTTTGTGATCTTCTTTTTCATACGGTCTCTTTCTCTTATAGCCTTTATTTAAACATTGGTTGTCCATGGTTTTAGTTTACATTTATAAAGACTATTTCTTATAGCCTTTTCCTGACACCCTGGTTCTGAACCATTTTAATGTTGTTTACTGCCATTGTATTGATTCTTCTACTGGAACTCGAATCCAAAGAGTTCAGAATTCTTGTCTGAGGTTATTTTTGGCATTCGTTGTCGTCCCATTTTTTGCACTTTGAAAATAGCTCGTCAGTTGAATATGGATGGAAAAACTTGTACCTTATGTTAGTTAGATAAATCATTAAGACATTTATAGATAATAAATGCCTGTATACATACATCTTAAATATTGCAATATTGATAAAAAGTGTGTAGATTCTAGAGTACCTTTTTGCGTTGTACTTAACTTCAACTAATTTAATCACCTCTGACCTTATTTCTACTTATAATAAGGAAAAAATCTAAATTCTATAACATTATGATGTAAATAAACAGTAATAAAAAATATGAATATCACATTTTTTCAATATTTTTTTAGAATGTCCATTACCATGGACATATTGTCTCTATTATACTTATAATAAAAATTAAAAAGAAAAATATGCAATTAAAAAGCAGTATAGTAACTATAAAATTTTAAATAAATTTGAAAATGTTATAACAAATGTCTATGATTTTATCACACAAATAGTATTTGTTTCTTTACTTTTAGCAAATACTGCATATAATTAATATTGATTAAATTTTTCTGTACTTAAATCTGATATACCATATCTATTTATTTATTCTTCTAAAAATGGGTGAGTTTTCTGTGCATATAAAGCTATCTATTGGTATTTTTCTCAGTCAAGCTAGACTCATAGAAATAAATTTTTTCAGTTTATTCTGGATATTTCCAACCTTTTACCTAAACTTAATAAGACGGATATATTAGACGTTCTAACAGGTGATATAAATATTAACTTACTTAACATTGATACTTTTATTGTAAGTAAATATCCAGTTCCAAACGGAAAAGAAACAACTATTTTTATGCTGCTGACTCTGTTCATGATTATACGCATACGTTTTAAGGATTACAATATTCATAAGAAATGCGTAGATTCTGGAGTACCTGGAGGACATTCCATGTCCCCCAGACCCTCTGGTGGCCCCCTTTTGCGTTGTTCTTTACTCAAAAATAATAATTAAATTTATCCCGTATCTTGAATGTTCTCTAGCATTATGTTATACAATTCCAGTGAACTAGCTGAAAACATATTTATCTCTTGATCACATTTGATATTTCCTACTTGTGGCCGTCATTTTTTTCAAAGATGCTTTAAGTTTTAGAAAATTTGCATATATCAATATTCGCTCCACAAATTTGCTAGTGATTTCAATAAATTACTTTTATTGTGTTTTTCTTCTGGCGCTGGAATAAATTGTATGGCGTTTGAGAGCGTTTACAGCTTCATTAATTTCCATTTCTTTAAAATTCATTTTTATGTTTGCGTTTTTATGCAGATGTGACTGATTTTTAATGAAAATCATCGTAAGAAATGGTTGCTTGATATTGTGTTCACACTAAAGTGCTTATGACAGTTATGAAAGTAAAATAATTAATAAGACACAAGCCTCAGACTCCCTTATTGTTTAAATAACTATGTATGCATTCCCTTATGTATATAACAGTTTCTTTATTTTTTTTGTATTCTATTGAAAACCTTAATAGTTTGAAGAAAAAATTATTTTTTACTTACTTTTCTTATAGTCTTTATTTAAACATTGGTTATCCATGGTTTTAGTTTCCATTTATATAGACTATTTCTTATTGTCTCTTTGTGACACCCTGGTTCTTCTACTGGAAGTCGAATACAAAGAGTTCAGAATTTTTGTCTGAGGTTATTTTTGGCATACGTGGTCGTCCCATTTTATGCACTTGAAAGTCTTCTTGCAAAGAGTCATCTCGCAAAGTACCCCACCGTATTTGCTATCGAGAATTTCTTTTCGTACATACTTTCAATTGCAATTGCAATATTGATAAGAAGTGCGTAGATTCTGGAGTACCTGGAGGACATTCCATGTCCCCCAGACCCCCTGGTGGTCCCTTCTTGCGCTGTACTTAACTCCAAACCTAATTTAATCACCTCCGACATTATTTCTATTTATAATAAGCAAAAAAAATCTAATTTTCTTAACATTAACTTCTCATTTTGAGGACATTAGTGATTCTCTAATACGAATCCACAAAACATTAACAGATCTAACAAATCCTATTTCAAAATGTTATTCTCTTTGCTATCAGTCATATATTCAAGCAAACTATTGACAATTGTAAAAAATTAAAATATTTTAACACTTTTTTTTAATATTTCTATACATAATTTGGATGAAAAACAAATTTACATTTGACAATGGACACTTCTAAATTTATCAAAAAATTTGCATAGAGTATAAAAACTTTTTTGGAACTAAGCCCATTTTCAAAACTAACAGTAAAGTAAATTGACCTATAAATAAAAGAAAACTTAAAAAGGATTATTTTTTATATATTTAACAGTCAAGAAAGGGTGAGTTTTATCGCTATTTTCCATTGCTATTGAAAATAACTCCAAAAACAACTTTGCTATTAAAAAAGAAGCAATATACTAACTTTATAAAATGTTTATTTACTTTTGTCCATAAGGAATAAAAGAAAAAAATTAAAACAGATGTTGGCCAACAAGACTTTTTGTGTTGTGTACGTTAAATGCTTCGTTATATTATATTTTGCAACACATGCACATGATTTTATCTCACAAATAGTATTTGCTTCTTTACTTTTGGTAAATACTATATGTAATTAAAACTGAATCAAAATTTTCTGTACTTAAATCTGAAAAACACTATTTACTTTTTTACTCTTCTAGACATGGTTTTTTATGCATAGTAGTTAGAGTCATAGAAATAAAATTTTCATTAAACAAGTCATCTTTCAAAATTCTGAGCTTGATAAGACTGATATAAACGTTCTAATAGGTGATATAAATACTAACTTACTTAACACTGAAACTCTTGTAAGTGATCTAATTGGAAAAGAACTAAGTATTTTTATATTGCCGTCTCAGTTTATGATTATATGAGTACGTCTTAAGTATTACAATATTCATAAGAAATGCGTAGATTCTGGAGAACCTGGAGGACATTCCATGTCCCCCAGACCCCCTGGTGGTCCATTATTACGTTGTTTTTTACTCAAAACCTCATTTGAGAATGCATATTTTCACTTTTTATTAATTTTAATTATTAATTAAATACATACGTTTGTGATGATGGATTTATATTCTATTGATGACCTTAATAGTTTGAAGAATTACAACATTTTATGTCACTACCTTAGTCAAGTTAGAGTCACAGAAACAAACTTTTATTTAAACAAATCCTCTCTCAGTTTATATTATTAATCTACAGATACAAGGCGATTTAGACTGATATGAACGTTCTAATATTAGTTGAAACTGAATCGTTCGTGCGCAGATTCTGGAATACCTGGAGGACATTCCATTTTGCGTTGTATTTATCTCCAAACCCAATTTAAAAATGTGTCTTTGCATGACGTAAACTCAAGAAAAAAGTAGCTGATACCAATAATTTCCAGTTTTTTGGTTGGCAGGGCTCCATATTGAGTCCTATTTTATTTAACACATATTTTTTCGATCATTCTGCAGAAATTTTCTTTAGTACTCTTTATTAAGTTGCTAAGTTTGTTTCTGTATTGACGTAAGAATAAATAAGTATTACAATATTGATAAAAACTGCGTAGATTTTGGAGTACCTGGAGGACATTCCATGTCCCCCAGACCCCCTGGTGGTTCCTTTTTACGTTGTTTTTAACTCCAAACCTAATTTAAGAATGTTAATTAAATATTTAGTGCCACAGAGGTGTTTTATTTTATTCAGTGTGCAGATAACATTTTCCATGACATTAATTTTCTTGTTCTCTATTTTTTGTTATTTTTAATTATAGACTAAATCGAATTGAATTGAATTAATTAAAAAAAATGAACGCAATCGAAAAAAATATGCAACCATTAAATTATTGTTTATGCATCATTATCTATAATCCATGAGAAGTATTACATAGCAAAAAATTTTGACAGGGCCTGGATATGCATAAATTTTGCTTTTGAAACTGGAAGGCTCTCATTGTACGACTGTTCTTTTGACATCAACGGTATGAGAATCATTACAGGACTTAAAATTAATCTTTAATCATCTCATCATTCAGCTTTACACCAGTCATTAAACGTTTCACATTGTTATTTCTTGTTTCTGCCATATTATAAATACAAATATAATTTTGATGACATCTAAGCGATTTGCATTGTGTACAACTAGTATATAAAACGAAACAGTGTAGTTCTTATTTACCTTTGAATAATTTATACATTTTTTGACATTCAATTCTTTTGACAAATAAATTTTTGACTTACTTTCTAGGTCATCTTCTTTGAATTTCCAAAACACTCATTTGATCACAAAAATAAAAAATCTTTAAATCGCAATAGGTTTCATGACTTTGAAGTCTAACTTACGTTTTTTGGTAGTGTACTTTAGATTAACCTCGTCTTTTTCTTGCGACATTTCAAAAAAAATTTAAAAATTCTGGAATACGTGGAGGGCATTCCATTTTGCGTTGTACTTATTTCCAAACCCAATTTTAGAATGTTAATGAAATATTAAGTTCACAGAATTTGCTACAAATTTAACAAATTAAATCTGACATATAAAACCATGCATCAAGTAAGTTCAAGAAAAAAGCAGCTGATACCAATAATTTCCAGTTTTTTAGTTGGCCGAAGAATTTCTAGCGAAAGATTGTCGCAGGGCTCCATATTGAGTCCCATCTTATTTAACACATATTTTTTCGATCGTTCTGCAAACATTTTCTTTAGTACTCTTTATTAAATTGTTAAGTTTGTTTATATATTGATGTAAGAATAACTTTCATATGCATTTAATCTATAATTAAAATATACAAAAACCACCATTCTTCACTTTAAAGAAGGTGTTATTTTGCGTTTGATGGAACTGTGGATTTTTTCCAATCTTTTTTTTTTTTTAGTCTTTTTATTTTCTTAACTCAGCTTTTGTATATTTTATTATACGCAGAACTACCTTCTTAACACAATTCTTCTCATTATTCTACTTTTTTTACTCTTCTAAACACGGTTTCTTTATGCATATAAAGCTATCTATTAGTATTTTTGTCACTCATTCAAGTTGGTGTCACATAAATAACTTATATCGGTCTATATCTACAGCCACAATGCAATTTATTACGAATAATGCTCACTTTTTACCTAAACTTCATAATCTTTAGAAACGCATAGATTCTGGAGTACCTGGAGGACATTCCATGTCCCCCAGACCCCCTGGTGGTCCCTTTCTACGTTGTTTTTAACTCCAAATCTAATTTGAGAATGTTGAGGACATAAGTGATTCTGCAATACATATCCATATAACATTAACAGATCTAACAAATCCTTTTTCAGAATGAAAGTCTACAAAGAGCATACAAAAATTTTAAATTCATAAATCAAAAATTTTAGTATTTATATGAAGTATTGTGATTTTTCTTTCGGTCAATTTAAATTTTTTAACCTTCACTTCTAAATGTATAAAAAAATTTTCAATACTAACAAAACTTTGATATTAAAAAAGCAGCAATATACTAACTAACTAAACTAAATGTTAATTTACTTTTGTCACAAAGAATAAAAGAAAAAATTAAAACAGATATTGGCCAACAAGAATTTTTATGTGTTATGTATGTTAAATGCTTCGTTATAATATATTTTAAGTAAAATTTAAAATTCTATAACTCATGTACATGTTTTTATCTAACAAATAGTACTCTTTGCTTTTGGTAAATACTGTATGTAATTAAAATTGAATCAATTTTTCTGTATTAAAACCTGATATATACTCTCTACTTTTTTACTTTTCTATACATGGTTTTTCTATGCATAGTAGTTAGAGTTATAGAAATAAAATTTTCTTTGAACAAGTCATCTTTCAAGATTTTAATAGGTGATATAAATACTAATTTACTTAACACTGAAAATCTTGTAAGTGAATATCCAGCTCTAATTGGGAAAAAACAAGTATTTTTATCCGACCGACCCAGTTCATGATTATACAAGTACGTCTTAAGTATTACAATATTGATAAAAAATGCGTAAATTTTGGAGTACCTGTAGAACATTCCATGTACCCCAGGCCCCTTTTTACGTTGTACTTAACTCCAAGCCTGCATACTGTTTCATTTTATTCCATTAGTCTTTTTAGATGGAGTTTATAGGGTCACCTACACATGTTACATAGTCTTTAAACTATTTTCAATCACCTAAATTTTCTTAACTCAGCTTTTATATGTTTTATTATACTGAAGACTACCTTCTTGATATAATTCTTCTCATTATTCTACTCTTTTTACTCTTCTAAACATGGTTTCTTTATTCATATAAAACTATTTATTAGTATTTTTGTCACTCACTCAAGTTCATAAGACTGATATAAATAATTGGAAATGCATAGATTCTGGAATACACGGAGGACATTCCATGTCTCCCAGACCCCCTGGTGGTCCCTTTTTGCATTGTTCTTAACTCCAAACCTAATTTAAGAATGTTAATTAAATATTTAGAGCCACCAGAGGTTTTTATTTTATTCTGTATGCAGATATTTTCTATTAGATATTAATTTTCATTTTTTTTTACTTTTTGTTAATTATAAATATAGATTAAATCCATCCGTTTTTTTAGATGGATTTTATCTTATATTCAGCTTAAAGGGTCACATATGAAGGGCACAGAGGAAAAACATTCAACATTACAAATTTTCAAATTTACAAATTTAAACCAGTTCGAAGTCTAATTTTCATGTGTTTTAGTAGTTTGCTTTAGATAAGCTTGT
>JAUIMW010001103.1:0-13700 GCA_033557785.1 Enochrus cinctus
TTTCGACAAAAACATCAACCTTCAAAAGGCAAAAACATCGTCGACTGATCTAGCTCAGAAATTACGATTTACAGGAGTAGATTTCATTAGATTTTCGAAAAAAATCGGTTAGTGTTTAGGGGGCAGCTTACCCTGTATTATAAGTAAAAGCTACATTTTTTCAAAGTTATTTTTAGTATTTTACGTTTTTATTTGTACATGGAAATGGTACGAATTTTGGTTTGTAATTGTTCTAGCGTAAGTGCACTCGTTCTTTTAAAGGAATTTTAAATAATATTTATTTGGTAATTGTAAAATGCATTTTTTTTATAAATTCAATATTTAAAATGTTATTTTTTTTATATTTATATAATGCTACTACGAATGTTAATTTTTGTGAGATACAATGGCAAAGTGTATATCCATGTAATCTATGGATTTTTGGGTACTAATTAATTTGTATGGCAATGGTACGAATTTTGGTTTGTAATTGTTCTAGCGTAAGTGCACTCGGTTTTTTAAAGAAATTTTTAGCAATATTTATTTGGTAATTGTAAAATGCGTTTTTATTTATTTTTTTATAAATTCAATATTTAAAATGTTAAGCATTTATATAATGTTACTAAGAATGTAAATTTTTGAGAGATTCAATGGCAACAAAGTGTATATAATGCCATCTGTGAGGATTTTTTGGTACTAATTAATTATTATTATTTTAAATTTAAACAAAATTGCACTAGCAATTTTGTGTCGGATTTTTCCAAATGTATTCTATGATAATTTATTAATATGTTTCTTAAAGTCTGAATTATATAATTTTAATTCTAATTGAACTAAGTGATAATGACTCAGTAATGATTTTTTCAACGAAAATGTATAAAAATATATACATATCACAGAATACTTATAAACTTATATACATACTGTTCATTGAAAATATGCCAGCATAATTTCATTCAAATGTTTGTTCTTATTATTTCTTTTTAGCCATTGTTGTAATTGATCGTATTCCTTCTTATATTTCACGGATTTTGCTGGTATTGGCGCAGCACGAGCTTTCTCAGCTTTTTTAAATATTTTGACAAATTTTTATAATTTGTACATATTCATTTTTTCAATGTCAGATAACAAATATTTTTTGGCTCTTCAAAATTTTGAACTATTTGGTCATATATTTGGTTTAAAAATGAAAAATTGCAGCATTTTTTATCAGAAAAATCCCAGGTTGAATCAAGAGTGAAGGCTTGCTACCTTGTTCTAGTCTCGAAAGAGACTTTAGAGGGTTTTGTTGTCTAAACTATAGCCTTGTCAACCACATTCTATTGTTCAAAAGCTTCTTTGTTGTTGTTTCTTGATGTAAGTTTATTTTTAAATTTGACTCTCTTATTACAAAAAAAATGGTTCAATATATAATAAAATGATTTATATATCACGGGAGATACTGGATTTTAAGAATCTCGGGCAACTTAACAATCCTTCGGGCCTAACCGCTCTCGGGATCACAAACTTGTTTTTTTTTCATACACAGAAACTTTCCAGGAAGTTCATTAGCGTGATATAGTGATCTCATAGAATTATCTCTCAAACAATATGTTTAAATGAATGAATTTCACCAAAAGTTTAATAAATATATAATTCTTATAGCCAAGCCACAAAGAAGAAAGTTGATATAGCAATTTTCATTAATTTATAAGTTGTTTTCTGAAAATAGTAATGTTTTACTGGGTTGTCTTCTAATTAACGGTAAAAGATATACTCAGAAAAATCATGTCTTTGGATTGTCATTATTCATTTCTAAGCCCAGCCTCATCTGACTTGTGAGCAGCCTCACCTAGTTGCGTTTATTAACAAAACGCAACTAATTACTAATTACTTGGCATTTCAAAGTTGCATGCTTAAGTTATTTGAATCCCGCACTACAATTGTGCATTTTTGAAATTTGGTATGATTTATTACCAACAACTGTACCGGAAACTCTTTGAGTCGACGCTTCGGAGTTATTTTCAATCTAGATGGTATACCATACATTCTAATCTTTAAAGCTCTATTAATATAAATGAGGGGCATTTAAGAAATTGTAGGCATAAATTAAAAATTAATTTTTCCACACAAGTAATGTTTTTTTAGGATTTATTACCAGTGGCCATTTAATGCGTTTAAATATACATGCATGCAGTTAAGCGTATTGCAAGACAAAGTGAATGTTCTAAAATAGCAACAAAATGTTTTATGAGGTGCAAATAAGTTGGTCAGGATTACTTTTCCTTGCGCTATTTAATTGAGTTACATGGTGAGTGTTTAGTACTGCATAAATAAATGTAGGATTTATGTCTGTCGTTACATCATAATACATTTACTTGCTTACAAACATTTTTAATAGATTGTATCTGAGTAATTGAACTACAACCGTTTGTGAAATATTCCAGGGATAAATTTTTATTTGTCAAGTAATAATAAAATTATTTTAATTGGTGTATAATCTAATAAGACTAAAGAAAATATTTTTTATCGAAAAAAACTTTTAGATGATTCATTAGGTATGTTTGTGTATCATACATACATGCATTATATGTACATAATATGTATTAACTAACACATAGAGCACATGCCCGTTAAACACATCTTCTGCTCTCTGCGTTCCATCTTTCGAAGATAATTTATACACTCTCTACAGTGGAATCTCCGTTGTCTTCCTCACACCCACACTTTCACGAGAATCTATGCACTCATATGCATATGAAGCACCGACTTCCTGCGCTACATCTACTACTTTGCATTTGGTATGCGCGGCGTGTTATTGTTTTTATTTTTGTTTATATGCCTACTACGTGTATACTTGTTTCTAAAGCGCAATGAAGTGCACATACTACGTTTTACTTACGGGCAAAACGATAATAAAAGCGAAAGTAGTGCACCATATGTATTGCACAAAAAGTCCAGACTGACTACGAACAACAAAAGCCCACACGCCAGTTATGCTAAATAAAAATGGTGTTGTATAATTTTGCATTGGTGGATGCTTTCTTACAGATGTAAAGTTATTTTGCGACAATTTTATCGTTTTTAAGATCTCGCAAATTTTACTTTCCCGTTTTATTGCACTTGCTCTGTTATTATGCAAACCAGTAAATGATCATTATGTTATTTTTACATTCTTGTTCTTGACTTGAACGCTTTCTCCCATAATTGAATTTTTTAATAATTATTTGTTTCTTATTTTTTATTTTTATTTTCAGCAAGAAGAATTCCATAGTCCTACGAACTCAACTCTCAGTTAGGGTACATACAATAATCGGTAAGTTCATTTTCTGTTTATTTGAACAACTATTCATCAATTCATTTTTAAAACAAGAGTAATGTGCTTCGGTAAAGTGCATTGCAGTAAAAACAAGTGGTATAAATATTAATAAATGCGCTTACACATTGTTATATATTCACTCGCACATGTTCATCTTCAAAATTATACAATAATAACAGACCAAAAGTATATTGCATAACATCAAAAACATGAATATTTACCTTTAGATAATTGATAGCATTTCAATTAAGAAACAAGCTAATACATATAATCTAGAAATACTGTAATAATTACATTAAGAAAAGGTTAAAAATAGTAAAGATTAATTTTCCAAGAGCATTAATCACTTTACGAACAACTTTTGTTCGGTCAATATTATAGTATAATGATTTGAAAGGATTCATTAGCTTATAACGATTCGTTTAATTAGTAAGTAATTGGCATCGTATTGAACAAAGTGATCGGGAAAGTCGGTTAATTATATTATACCTTGAAGGTTTTCGCATTCACGCGCGCAATAGTTTACGAATGTTATTATGCGCCTACCAAAAATTTTTATAACCTCATTGAATTTTCACTCTCCATATAAAACAAAAATGATAATGACCACACTTATAGTGAATCACTTTCTATGCTACTGGTAAATAATGCAAATGGCGTAGTGTGCAAGTGAATACTGTTATGCCAAATGAATTTTTATAAACTTATTATTTATTACTCAAAAAGAAACAGATATACGAGCATAATTGCTAATATATTTTAATGGTTGTGATTTAGAAATTAATTTGAATATTTTTTGCGACGCAACTTTGCTTTTACTTAATTGTTAACATTTCCGTCCGCTTTCAACGACGGAAATAAGTAATTGAATACTTTACAATAATAAATTGAAACGGATAACATAAAAATTATCGGAATTATAAATTATTGTTTATACAGAACGCTGAATTAAAATTTTGTTAAAATCAATTAATAAATATATTTATTATTTTAATTTAAGATGTAGAAAATATTAATAATTATTATTTTTATTAAAAAGGTAGACACATTTTATAAAGAACTTCTATGAAACATCCTGAATACATCACCTGTACTCCTTCAAACTAAATAATAGGCAAATGCCTAGATTGCAAGAATTGAGCGAGATAAAAATTATTGAACTCTATTGAAGTGGTAAAGCTGGTCTGGTGGCTCTGTTATTCTACCTATAACAATAACAACCTCTCGTCGTGAATAGATATCCTTCAGATATAAAGCTGTAGGTGATTTTTATTAGTACCAGTCGTATTCTAGTACTACCTATCACTGATACTCTTCCTAACCTATCATTTGTACAAATTACCCTAGAACATTTATACACAAACATGGTGAATAATTATTGTTTTTATATCAATATAAAGGTAAATTAATATTTAATATTATTATTACATTTTCTGTGTACTAAGTACCAAGAAATTTCTTTTTGGTCAGTTTTAGGATTTTATCTACTTTGAAATAACCAATCAAAATAATTATTTATGTATGTACTCTCAAGAAATGATATTGAATATAAGTTAATTGTTGGTTGGACAAAACCCGGAAATCATCTGTACAATTTTATGTAATAATACTTTCTTTAATATTCGTTTTAAAAATAACTGCAATGAATGATAATCATCTAAACAGCAACCGCATCGCAACACAAAAAACCCTTATTGTGGTAGGACAAAAGCGCCAAAAAAAGTATTCTAGAAAGTGCTTGGCAAATCTTCGGAAAAATGCGTTTTTATCGGGTTAATTGGAATATTACCGGTCTCCGAGAGTGGCATTTTCTGACAGGTAATGACAAATAAATCGGTGGAACACACAGATTTCTAATTTCACAGCCATTAAATATACATAAACATCGAAGCAATACTGCACGCTTCACAATGCCGTCCGTTGCTAATATGAAATAGAAAGGTAATTCTACAAATTAGTCTTACTTTTAGGTGTATCTTCTTATTCTGCGATAAATCAATCGTTTCAACTGAATCCAACAAAAACATAATTTCATTTTGCAACTGGAAATATTAGTTGCGTTTGCTCAATTATTTTATTTTTATCTCTAATAATGTGATTATATATGCCGCATTAAGATTTTCAACCTTACTTCTGAATTGAAATATTCTATTTTTATTTCCCCTTTTTAAGTTTAAAGAAAACTGTTTTTACTTTTTCGAAGCGACTTAATAAAAGGAGATAAAATTTGGAAAATCATACTTTTAAGTATAACTAAATTTCACACATGAATTATTTGTATTAACTCTAGCCATTAACCAAGCTTTTTCTGTTACATGAGATTTTGAAAAATTATGCAGTTAAATTTTAAAATAGTTTTAATTCATTTAAAATTACATATATTAATGTCAATTACAAATTAATTATCAAAAAAATCTTTACTCCTCAAGTTATGAGTTTTACATCGATGTAAACGAAAATTTTTTTAATTTGTTATGCCTATTGTATTCAGAAACTTTAGAAATCGTGAACGCCAACTAGCAAAAACTGTTCGATTTGGTGTTTGTAGTATTAATATTGCTCTAAACACTTATAAACCGCTTTATTTAAATACATTTAGACGCGATAGAGAATAAATCAAAAAGGAATTTATTTAACAAAATAACACTCTGAAGAAAAACTTACGTAATTCAGCGAGTTTTAATATAAATCTAGAAGAATTTGTGTTAGGGAGAATACATATTAAAGCCGATCGATTTTTACCAAATAATGCATTGGCAACAGCAAAGACACTTATTTGGTACCTTTTATACATTTTTACTTGCAAATTAAGAGAGCGTGTGCCAAATTCTTTAAAAAATACATGAAAAATTACTTTTCCTATTTTTGACCTTCCTTTTAGTCATGGTAAGAACTTCTGGGTTTTAAACCGAACGCGAATGGTGAGACATACCATGTTTGGAGGCAGGATTGTTACTCTTAAGGCATTCTGAAACATATTTTTGAGGTTTCACCCTCTACTTCTCCTTCTCCGCCAGACTTAAAACCTCTTCAACAGCTGGTAGATCTATCGACCATGAAGTTAAGTTGATACATATATTGATAATCCTGCAATTTGTTGCACGTCTCCACCTAGTCGACCAAATAAGAGTCTCTCCAATAGTTTTTTTCTTTTCATATTTCCAGAAAAACTCTAGCGAGAAACCATTCAGGCCTGGTACTTATTTCATTTTTTAAATGATTTGAAATAGGGTTTAAATTATTTCATTGGCAATGTTTTCGTTTATTTATTTCTGCTTCAGTTTTCAGCTTCTAATACACGATTTTACAATCGAAATATTCGGAATTTTTTTTTCTGTCCATACGTAATATCTAGAAATATATTGCCGAGTACTCACATTTTTAATACTCTTTGGTACTACAGTGTATATAAAGTCGAATGTTTGCCAATTGGCGTTCACGTCATTGATTTCTGGGTCAATTTCCGACAAAAATTTATGATTCTATCTTTGTTTATTTGAATAAGAAGAACGTAAATCAAGATGACAGCAGATTTTTTCATTGCCCTAAATTAAAATGTATTTTCGAGAAAAAATAAAAATTTATTCATCTAGAATTTAAAAAAATATGAAGTAATGGAAATTTAGAGTATAAGAACTGGAAACTTGCTACCACGCGCTAGCCCTAGGCTTTAGTGGGTTGTATGACCATAGCCACTTATGTTATACAATGTAAATAACTTTACTAGCAAATAAAACATTATTATTATTATTATTGTAAATGTAACGAAATTGACACAGAAATCTATGACGCCAACTGGCAAAAATTCGACTGTAGTTCCATGCATTCCACAATTTGTCGCGTTGTTAAGGATCGTAGTCATCTTGTTTTATCAGAACCAAACCAGAACCACATATTTCTGGAGATTTTTCTTCGATCACGATTTTTATAAGAAAGATCCCAATCTCCATCCAAATTTTCAACTTTTTTCACACAGGTAGATTAGTCCGTTACCAACCTCCAAATATCGGCTACTTTAAAAGTTAGTTTTCTTTATTTGACATGATTTACTAAAATTGCTTGTATCTATTCAAGAAAGTTGCACTCTTTGTAACGTATGGTGCTTTCTTAGTAACAGATCGTTTTTCTTTTATGTTGCACCGAAAAAAGAAAAAAATTGATAAATCGGAAACACAATTATAAAACATTTTGTTTATTATTTTACAAACTACTGACATATTAGCTTGTATTTTTGCAATTACTTAGTCCCAATATATTACTTCTTTTATACACAAATAATTTTCTTAATATGTTTACTGCCTTAAACCCTTGGTTATACATTATAATGTAATTAATAATCAAAGCTTAAACCAATTAAAGAAGAACCAAATTCGCTACCCGTCCGTCGCTTAAGGATCGTGTTCGATTTATTTTAGTTTCCATTTGTTGGAGCTAACAAATTCATCTATTTTTTCGACCAAATGAGAATTGATTTTGTTAGAAGAAGTGTTAGTAAACGTCTATAAAAAATTATTATTTATATAGTGTGCTCTAGAAGACTTTAGAAAAAAATGCCCAAATAAAGGAGTAAAGAGGTTAATACAAAAATAAAGTAGATCTTTATTTATTTTGTAATTGTTTATTCGTACATGCGAGATACCTCATAAATCAAATTGAATATTCCAGAAAATTCAAAATAAATGTGTATATAAAAAAATTAAATACATCTAATGAGAAAATACTGTTGAAATGTAAATATAAATAGTTATAAAATTTCTTAAATTATTATTCTTTAAAACAACACTTTAATATTTTATTCCTTTTTTTTCAGAGAAATTATATAATTCTGAAGGTCGAGAGTTACGTCGTGCATTATTTTCTCTAAAACAAATTTTCCAAGAGGATAAAGACTTAGTACATGAGTTTGTTCAAAACGACGGACTATCATGTCTCATCAAAGTTGGCTCAGAAGCAGACCAGAACTACCAAAATTATATTTTAAGAGCTTTAGGTCAAGTAATGCTGTATGTAGACGGCATGAATGGAGTTATGGAACACAACAAAACCGTGCAGTGGCTCTACTCTTTAATCTCATCAAAATTCAGACTTGTAGTAAAAACAGCCTTAAAATTATTGCTAGTTTTTGTGGAATACACAGATTCAAATTGTATGCTCCTAATAAAAGCTATCCATACCGTTGATTGTTCACAAGGGTTTTTACCATGGCATAATATAATGAAATTGTTGAAAGACTTTGATTCTGCCGATACTGAGTTGCTGATTTATGCAACAACCCTTATTAATAAGTGCTTGAATGGAGTTCCTGATCAAGATACTTATTACGATCAGACAGATGCTTTGGAAGAGCAAGGCATCGAAGCCATAATTCAGAGATACATGACGAAACCTGGAACGGATCTAGATCTTCTGCAGCAATTTCAAATTTATGAAGCTGTGTTGCAATATGAAGATGGGGAAGATAAAGGTATTTAAAAAAATTAGCAACATACTATATAATCTAATTTTAGATATTTTTTCAGGGACACCGATTAGGCATCTGGACGAAAGTATTAGAAAAACACTTAGGAGCAGAAAATCTGTTGTAGATTCTGCAGAAAGAAGAAAAAGTAGAAGGCATTCAACAGGCACTGCTCCTGTTCATTCATCATTAATTAATAATAATGTTGCAAATAACAACTTAAAAAATATATCTCTTCAATCGAATGTTGAAGATGATGATGAGTCATCAAGTTCACATTCTGATATAAATTCGAATCTCAATGGTAGTTACAAAGAAAATAACAAAGGTAAAGTATAAAAAAATCATATTTAAATTGAATATAACTTGAATAAAAATTATTTTATTTTGGAAAAAAATATTAAATAATAAATTATCTTTTAGCGCATGATGCTGGAGTAACTCCAGCCTTGAGAAGGAGACGTGAAAGAGCTGAAAGACAAAGAAGTTTTATGAGAGAACAGCAAGAATCAGCCGCACTTCTTTCTGGAAATATTCCAAATGCAATAAATGACAATAACGAGAATGGAAATGGTAAGTATCATAAAAAAATATAAAATATGTTCAACAAACTGACGGGAAAACAATACAAAAAATAGTAATATTATTTATAATTCCAAAAATAAAAGGCGCAATATAAATTTGACATAAGTGTCAAATAACATAAAGACAAACCTATGATATACATGTTTATATTTTAAGGTTTTTGGGACATTATTATTTGTATAAATATATTTATGAGTTTAATTAGTCATTTGTATAATTTTCAAGGGAATTACACTAATGGATTGCAACAAAGGTTACCGAATGGAAACCTTAATCGAACTTCGAGTCGAAAAGATTTAACACCTTTATTAAATGCAGTAAATAAATTTGATTCAGAAGACAACAGCCTCACCAAGCAACCCTGGATATTATCTATGATGTATAATAAATCACTAGATGACCAAAGTAATCAAGAAAATATAGAAGATGTGGAAAATGGTAATGAAAATGATCGAAACTTGTTGCTTCAACTTAAAAGGGAAAATACAGTAAAAGACCTTACACAAAAACTAGCAAACCAAAATATTATAAGTAGTCCTTCGTCCGAAGAAAATAAGATCAATAGGATAGGTGACATGTCGGGTTTAATATCAAAGGCCAAAGAAGGTTTAGCCAAGTCAAAATCGCAAGCAAATGTGGTTAAGAGTCCTACAGGAGAAAACATTCCTAAAAATATCGAAGTAAAAAAATCAGAAAATGAATTAAGATGGGAGGAGCTGGTAGCTAATATGGACCGGCCTTTAAATTTATGTGATATGGATTTTACAGATTTAGCTACAGATGATGAGACTGACATACTTGCTCCTGTAGCTGTTTCAAATGGGGTAATTAATGTTAAATTTAATTGTTTTGTGTATTTTACTTTTTATAAATTTTTCAGATACCACCTCCTCCACCACCCTTAATCAGAGACAATGGTGTTGCTCCACCCCCACCTCCTCTGACTGGTCCTAGAGCTCCTCCACCTGTACCTGCTGCACCTATATTTGGATTAAATACCCCAAAAGTATCGAAACCAGCTGAAACCAAAATACCTATCAAGAAAAATAAAAAGACTGTAAAATTATTTTGGAAAGAAGTAAGGGACGATCCCGTTTGCAACTTAAAATTAAAAAGTGGATTTATTTGGGACGAGTTAAGTCCTGTGTCTGTAGATACTCAAAAACTAGAACATCTTTTCGAATCTAGAGCAAAAGATTTAATAACAAAGGTATGTGTATTTATTTAGTCATTCTTTTTCTGCATATCAATGTGAATAAATATTTATATGAATAATATGAATAAATATTCATATTGAGTGTTTTTATTATAAAAAATTATCTAGTCTAATTTTTATTGCCATTAGAAATTTATTTTGTTGCTCTTGGTTTAATTTAACGGGTGGGAGTATATTTAGAATTTAAACTCAATTCTTTTTTGTTTCTTTTTATTTTATAATGCTTTTATTAATTTAGTAATTTTTTTTTTCTATTTTTCCTTTGGGTGACCCGCACGTGGCATGACCTGCCCACAGGAGGTGAGTCTTGATACTTGATCTTGGTGGTGGTTGATGTTTATAATTTTTGCATTTTGTTTTTATTTTTCCAATCACTACTATCTCACCTCACCAAAACTATTAGACTATTGATACGGAACACAAGGTTTTTGTTTAAAGGTATGGTTGAGAAATAAATTAAATGAAATCGTTAAAAGGTATACTTTTAATTATTATGAATTAATTATGATTTACTATAAAAAACAAAATTTTGTATTCTCAACTGTATACTTTATCATATCAATAGAAACAGAATAACGTACAGACTTTCACCCAATATAAAAATGTATTTCTATAATTACTACTTTTATTCTATGTGTATATTATGTATTTATATTATTTTTCTTTTTATGCAACATAAACAAATATATAGGTATATTTTTAAATATCTCTTGTACATGAACATATTAGTACTTATTATGTATTTAAGATTTGTCTTTTAGATGAAGAAACTATAAATTTGTTATGTAGCATATATTAAGTAGTACCTACAACAGTGTATATACCTTTTGCATGGTAGAGCATGGTATATGGAAGATAGTGATTGTTTCCCAGTACATTTTTCTATATACATATATCTCAGTGAATGCCTCCTTATTTACGTCATATTCATTGTAATACCTAAGTTTTGACTATTACTAATTTTACATTTTCATTTACATAGAAACAGCAAGAAATGAACAAAAATAAAGAAATAATAGTCTTGGACCCAAAACGTTCCAATGCTATTAACATCGGTATGACAAAACTGCCCCCTCCTCGTTCAATTAAAACTGCCATATTAAAAATGGATGCCACTATTATGAATAGAGAAGGAATAGAAAAATTGCTAACGATGCTGCCTACAGAAGAAGAAAGGACTAAAATACAAGAAGCTCAAGCTGCCAATCCCGACTTGCCATTAGGTAGTGCTGAACAGTTCCTTTTAACTTTAGCTTCAATATCAGAGTTACCTGCCAGATTGAAATTATGGGCTTTCAAATTAGATTTTGAAAATACAGAACGAGAAATTGCTGAACCTCTTATGGATTTGAAACAAGGGATAGAAGTTTTAAAGGTTAATAAAACATTTAGAGGCATTTTGAGCACTTTATTGTCGATAGGAAACTTCTTAAATGGAAATGAAGTGAAGGGTTTTCAAATAGAATATTTATCAAAAGTTCCTGAAGTCAAAGATACTGTACACAAACATTCTTTGCTTCATCATTTGTGCCACATTGTAATGGAAAAGTTCCCTGATGCTACAGATTTGTACTCGGAGGTAAGTGAATATTTTAACAGAAGAATGTATGGCAAATAATTAAATATTGTAACTTTATATGTTTGTTTTATATCAATCAAATGTGCATTTTATAGAGAAATATATATTTTGTTTATTTATATAATATTTTAGATCGGGGCAATAACAAGAGCATCAAAAGTTGATTTTGATGAACTTACGTTAAATATCCAACGTTTAGAGTCAGATTGTAAATCTTCTTGGGATCATTTGAAACTTATTGCCAAACATGACGGTTCCACTATGATGAAAGTGAAAATGTCAGATTTTCTGGCAGACTGTGCAGAAAGGATTATCTTAGTTGGAATAATTCATAGAAGAGTAATGAATAGGTACCATAAATTTTTATTATGGCTGGGAATACCTATACATCAAGTAACAGAAACCAAACCCAATGAGTTTTGTAGAATTGTTTCTGAATTCGCTTTAGAATATAGAACTACAAGAGAAAGAGTTATTCAACAACTGGAAAAGAAAGCAAACCATAGAGAGAGAAATAAAACAAGGGGAAAAATGATTACTGATGTGAGTATATTGTTAAAATTTTTTTTTGTTTTTGCAAAATATATTTTTTCAGAGTGGTAAATTTAAATCAAAAGAAGATAGAGCAGATGCTGAATTGCGGCAGCTATTAGGCAGTGATATTTCTGATGTAGAAAGTATGCAAGGTACATTACCATGGAGGAGAACGCGCAGAGAATCTAACAGATCATTCATGGGTCAAATTAACGGAAATTTAACTGATGGTGATGATGAAATATTGGAGAGTTTAGTAAAGACTGCAACAAAATCTCCTTCCTCGAGAACAGCTCCAAGAGAGAGGAAAAGAACCAGACATGCAGATAGGAAATCTTGTAAGTAATTAAAGTGATATATAAATGTAAAGCAAGATATAGGAAATGATGAAGTGTACTTAAGTAAATTATAAAGCGATTTTGCCATAACATTATTCATTACTAAGTGACATTAAGGCTTTACTTACTATTATTAAATAAATTTGTCGCTGCCCAACTATTTTGTTATTTTATTTGACAAGACAATATTAAATCTCTTCGACAAGTTTCAAGAGCAAAGACGTATATAAATTGTAACCGAGAGTCTTGAGAGCAAATATCAAACTGTATGTTTAATTATTTTAAATTAGAGGTACATAAAACAGAAATGGTCTCGAGGCTTAATTATTTCTTTGTATTCCTTCAAAATTGTATACTGTATTTTGCTAAAAAAGAAAAATATGTTAAGAAAAAACTTAGTTTATGTATTCTATTGGCATTTGGTAATCCATTTTTGTATATTATGCAGTAAAGCGTTCTCGTACAAGAGAGAACAATCCATTTGGTAGCAGAGATTCTCCTTAGCTCATATTTTTATTTTGGTATGTGCAAAGTTTGCTGTGTGTTTTTGTTGATTTCCTTATCAAATGTTTTGCATGCTTGCTTTATTTAGTTTTTTTTTAATAATAAGTAAAGTTGTTTTGTGTTATTTAACCTTTTAAGTGTTATTCCTATATAAATTCACACTAGAAAAGCCCCACTTTTTGGTATAATATATATATATATATATATAT
>JAUIMW010001104.1:0-13691 GCA_033557785.1 Enochrus cinctus
GTATTCAAATTATCTTCTCCCACAACTCTTTTATTAATTCTTCTCACATTCAGTATTTCCTTTTCTCCAACTTTCAGATTGTTTTTAATTTCTTCTAATTCAATTTCTTTATCTATCTTAATAAGCCCTATCGTACTAACTAAATGTGATGGGATAAAAACATCATAATTAGATGTTAAATTGTTATTACTTTTAACAAATAGGTTAGCATATTGTGCTGAGCTAAAATCTACTGACAATCTTTTTGGACCTAATTTTTTTATATTATCAATACCCGTTATTCTATTAATAGTTAGATCCCGCCCTACCAATATTGGTGAAATGAATTTCTTTTCGTAATTATTTTTTAATTGTATAAATACTTTATAGGGTCCTCGAGATAACGGTGAATATTCCCGAATAACTCGATTCGCCTCGTTACTTAAAGTAGTCTGAACACTACTACCCGGGCTGTTGCCCGGGGTAGTATCCCCCATTATCAACCTTTACAATAAATAAGTGAAATAAATTAGCGTGCACTAACTCTAGGCAGTGTATTGGTTAGGATTAATATTTTAAAAGGTTTACCAGGTAATTTGGATCGAACTAATTCGGTTAAACTGGATTACTCTCACACACAACACGTGTTATTGCAATCGTTTTCTAACCGAAGATGAACCGGCAAGAAGAAGAATGGACTATAATCTATTAGAATGACATTTACCGATTATGAAGTTCTGCGCATGACATACGTTTGACGTTTTCGAACTGTCGAAAAATCTTGTTGTCATTTTCTGTTTGATATCCAAATAATATAAAATCATGAATCCACCAATGGATGCTTTTTCTGCGCCCCCATTTTGGCACAATGGCCCAGCCCCGGGGCAAGTCTACAATTTTCCATATGCAGGACATAGCCACCAAGACTACGCAACAAGATCACAGTAAGTATAACCTCACTTTCAGTACATGAATCGGCAATTTTAAAATTGAATTGTGTAAAAGTTAAAACTTAATCACATATTATGGTTACTTAGGGCCCCCGTGACTACAGCAACTTCTATAGTAGCACTTTGTTTCGATAAGGGCGTAATAATTGCCGGTGATATCCTTGGCTCCTATGGTTCTTTGGCCAGGTATCGTAACTGTCCGAGGGTAATGAAAGTAAACGACAACATTATTCTTGGAGCAGGAGGTGACTATGGTGACTTCCAATACGTCAAAGACATCATTGAACAGAAAATGTAAGTATTGCACTAGCATTTAAAAAAAGCGTTATACTTAAATTTTTTTAATTTACAGAATTGATGAAAATTGTCTTGACGATGGTTTCAAACTTAAACCAAAATCCCTCTACTGCTGGTTAACAAGAATTATGTACAATAGACGCAGCAAATTCGACCCATTCTGGAATAACTTTGTAGTAGGCGGTTTAGAAGATGGTGTGCCTTTCTTAGGAAGTGTGGATAAATTAGGCACGGCTTTCACTGATAAGGTTATTTGCACAGGATTTGGTGCCCATTTAGCTTTACCGATCCTTAGAAGTGCAATTGAAGGCAATGAAACTTTAACCGAGCAGCAAGCTAGAGATCTTGTATCTAAATCCATGGAAGTATTGTACTATAGAGACGCCAGAAGTTTCCCTAAATATCAACTTGCTGTCTTGAATGAGGAAGGCATCAGCGTAGAAGGTCCCTTGGAAGTCAACCAAAACTGGAGCGTTGCTCATATGATTCACTAAATATAAGATTTTCATATTAATATGTATTGTGAAGGTATTTTTTATAAGTTTCTCTTCTAATAAAAATATTTAAGTTCTTCTATATACTTTTGTTTGAATCCTAAATAATTATATCTTTTAAATATTAATAAAAAAAATGTATGCTAATATTTTAATTATTGAAAAAAAAATTGTTATCCCAGTAACATAAAAAAATAAATACAAAAATTATAATGTAAATTCGACAATTATAAATATAGCTTTACTTTAATTAAACAAAATAATTATCAGTCTATCGGCCATAAGGATGTATTTGCGCGGCACTTTTGATGTTAGTTTTGATAGCAGAAGGTGCTTTATTCATGGTCATCACTTGTGTGGTTGGAGGAAGAGGTCCTTGTCCTGGGGCACCTCCAGGTCTTCCTTGCGGTGCCACCATCATGCCTGGGTTAGGACCTTGTTGGCCATTTGGATTAGCTACAATCTAAACGAGAAAAGAACAGCATAAAATTAGATATGTACTGTAGATGTATAAAAGCAAGTTTTTCAATGTAAATTGAAAAACGATTGAATTATGGTAATAACACAATAATATTCATTTATTGTAATTTAACACACCTTTAAGTTTTTACCCATACCAACAGCAGCAACCAACATATTAGTATCAGCTACACTAGAATTCTGTGTAGCACTTCCTCTGGATGATGATTCAACTTCCCATTCTTCACGTGCTTTACTAACAAGGTCCCAAATGTGCGAGACAACTTTTTGATATGTCGCCACTTGTTTCTAAAACATTTATTGCTAAATAAAAATCCATTTGATTAGTCTTATTAAATATATACCGTAGCATTTTCAAACGTTAAAGTTGCTGCTTTGTGTTCGACCTGCAACATTTTATTTTCAGCCATTGGCTCTAGCTTTGTTCTTAAATAATCTGGGACTAAGTCATGTGAAAACGTAGTGACCCTATGTTCTGTCACTTGTGCTAATTGCTCATCTCGATCCGGCGATAGTAATAAAGGTAGTACTGTCAAATTTCGTAGCACAGGGCATTTATCGTGACTTAATACTTTTGATAAAGATGTTAGCTAAAATATACGCAACTTATAATTTTTATTAATATATATACTATCAATATTCTTACATGTCCTGAGAGAAGAGCATAGTTGTCTAATAAAGTTGGCCAATTTAAGGTTTCGTACTCATTTTCAACTTTGAAAATCATCGCAGCAATTGAAGACTTCAAGTCATTTACTCGCATAATTATGGATTCTAGGGCAGATTCCAACTGCTTTTCTTCTCTTTGCTGCATTCTTAGAAGTCTTTAACTTTATACAGATTGAATTGTATTATCAAAACATAACCTTTACTAAAAAATATACATTATACTTGAAGTTGCTGCAAGACATTTACAGTCTGACAAACATTAAGAAAATTAATTAAGGTCTTTCACTTTTTAAGTGTCAAATTTCGAGCTCATTTGAAAATATGCTACGTTAGAATTGTAAATGTGATTCAAATTTTCTTAAATCAAAATTGATTTAATAAAATTTTAGAATATTTAAAAGTTGTAAGTGTACCGTTAATAATAACAATGAAAATCGTGCATATCAAAAATACCTAAACAAAAGAATTTTGACATTTGTAAAATATATAAATTTTGACGTTTAGTTTTACGTGTCTTGTAACGATGTCAATGTCACAATGAAAATTTAAATGTTAGAACACCGATTCCCTTGCAACATGAACATAATATAAGTTTGGCCTCGGTATGTTTCCCCTTGCGCCGTGTAACATTAATAATTAATCACTTCATTTCAGGATATGGTTGCTTTCGTTTCGAATTAACATGCGGATCAAACGCACCTCATTCATATTGGGGCTGTGCATCATAATATGGGCTTCAATATTGTACTTCGCTATTCTCAATAGACCAGTCAATTTTAGCGAGAACAATGAGTTTATCGACAGCAACCTCGCCAACCTGGAGCATGGCATCAGTGAGCAAGTTAAGTCGAATAAAATCATGATAAATAACTTGCATAAGTACTTGGAAAATAAGAAACACTCTAGTGATGTTGTTGAAGAACAAGAACAGGTGGTGCCTCCATTCAAAAGTGACTTCAAGGGAACGGTTATGCCAGTTCTGGTGTTTGCGTGCAATAGAATTAGTGTTACACGATGTTTAGATCAACTCATTCAATATAGGCCCAATCCTGATCAGTTTCCTATTATAGTCAGTCAGGTAAGGTTCGAAATACAAAATCTAATTTTTTATTTAATCAATATATTGAAAAACAATATAAAAACGTGTTTTTTTTTAATTA
Source organism: Enochrus cinctus (assembly GCA_033557785.1). Taxonomy (NCBI): domain Eukaryota; kingdom Metazoa; phylum Arthropoda; class Insecta; order Coleoptera; family Hydrophilidae; genus Enochrus; species Enochrus cinctus. Next base: position 4,030 of record JAUIMW010001104.1, read on the forward strand.
GATATTTTATCCTCGTGTTTTTTTTTCATGTAATTAACCTTTGAATAGTTAAAAGTAATAGCTGTTTCTAAGAATTTTTAATGTAATTATTGACTGTATGCCGATCATAAAAAGAATTCAGTTAAGTGATAACAGAACAATGTACTTATTTGTTAATTAACAATGATAAGACTATGAGTAATTGCTAAGAAAAAATTTTTACGTTCACAAATTCCATTTTCAGGATTGCAATCATGAGGAAACAACTTTAGCTATACAAAAATATGGATCTCAAGTACTGTTAATAAAACAGCCTGACCAGTCCGACATAGACGTGCCACCTAAAGAAAAAAAATTTAAAGGCTACTTTAAAATAGCTAGGCATTATGGTTGGGCATTAAACCAAACATTTTTTAATTTTAATTTCGAAACCGTGATAATAGTCGAAGATGATTTAGATATTGCTCCTGATTTCTTTGAATATTTTCTTGGACTCTATCCAATACTCTTGAAGGATCCAACATTATGGTGCATATCGGCGTGGAACGATAATGGAAAAGTGGGTCTTGTTGACGAAAAAAGGCCAGAGCTCCTTTATAGAACTGATTTTTTCCCGGGCTTAGGCTGGATGTTAACAAAATCTCTTTGGATGGAATTGTCCAGCAAGTGGCCAAGGTCTTACTGGGATGATTGGATACGACAGCCTCAACAAAGGAAAGACAGAGCTTGCATACGTCCAGAGCTATCTCGAACGAGAACTTTTGGAAAAATAGGGGTTTCCAACGGGTTGTTCTTTGAGAAGCACCTCAAATATATTAAATTAAATGAAATATTTGTACCATTTACTAAAATGAACTTAAGCTACTTAACTAAGGTATGTAGTTTTTTTGCTTTGTTATCTTGTTTCCTTGTTATCTGTCGTAACCACATATTGATAAATGTAAATTTATTTAATAGATATCAATATAATTTAGTCAATGCTCTTTATGGTTTACATATCAAAGAGTGGTGTGATAAGCAAATATAATTAGTTTTGTAATACAAATAGCTAAAATTAGACTACTAAGCACATGTAGCTATATTAAAATTAACGTTGATTGTTGGAATTTGCAACAAATTTGATTTTAATTATAAGAGCAGTTACATAATATTTAAATTGATGTTGTATGTGTAACAATCATTTGTAGATACACAGAAAATTGCATATATTCTAAATTTAACTAATTTTGATCTTATTATGGAATTTAAAATCATAATAATTTTGTTGAAATGGATGTGTATTATTTTTTATTTGTATTGAAAAATAACTCTAAGGTAAAATTATTAATGAATTAAGTAGTAACTTGAATTTTCCAAAGCTCTTACTTGTAATGATATTAAACAAATGTGCTTTTTGTGCAATGGATTTCTTTATGTATATCTAACATATTTACATACTCATGACGAGTTCTGGTGCCGGAACAAGTGGGACTGGGGCGCAGAATAGTCCATAGCAATGAAAAGTATTACTATAAGTATATTTAAAAAAATTAAGGAATTAATTATGGCAATACTGACTATGATAATTGCCTTACTTATAAGATTCCCCTTATTTATTTAATGAAATTAAATTTAGAACTGATATACATACTTTGAATCTTCAATCTAAAAATGCTATTCCCAATGAGTGAATAAAAATCGAAGTACCATTTAAAATAAAAAAGTTAGGTACTTTGGAACTGAAATTTATTATAATTAATATAATTAATCTATTGTTATATAAAACAATAATCAAATAAAGTTTTTATTATTTTAAGATTCGCCCTGTAAGCTTAGGCAATTGATGTTATTTAATGTACACATAAACCCTGAAAAAGATGCTGAATTACAAATTCGAAAGTTTTTTCGCAAACTCAACAAATTTTTTTTTATTGAATTGATGCAAGTTCGTAGAAGAAATAGTATATATTTTTCAAGGTATCAAATTAAATAAGAAAAGCATTTTATATCATAAGGATTTGACATTTAGATATTTATTTGACATGGCGTCAGTCTGAAAGTATTTTAATATCCGGTAACTCCTAGAATTGCTACTCTAGCGTTTAACTAAAGTTAGTAAAAATATGGGCTAAAGAGTGTTGTCATATATGTAATGGAGCAAATCCAGGAAAACCACGCACAAGGAAGCACCTATTTTTGTGTATATTTTATAAATAGTAAAAAAATTGTGCTCTATTAAAAGGAGGCAAGGACTATTATTTGCTAATAATGTGTTATTTATTTCCAGGATATTTATGACGCTGAATTCATAAAGACTGTATACCAAAGTGCAGTAGTCAGTTACCAAGAACTGAAAGATAACGCTATTGCTTATGACGGACCTGTTAGAATTATTTATCATACTAAGGATACTTATAAACGCACTGCCAAATCACTAGGGTTGATGGATGATTTCAAGGTAATTTATTTTTTAAACAAAATAAAATCGATTTATAATTTTTATCGTTGTAGAGTGGAGTCCCCAGAATGGGTTACAGAGGTATTGTAACTTTCCACTATAATGGCAGGACTGTGTATTTGGCTCCCAACATCAACTGGAAAGGATACGATCTCTCGTGGAGTTAACGTTTTTTGTTAATTAGAAAGTTTGTTTCTAAGTTTGCAACATTCCTTAAGGTCTCTTAGTTGTTTGAAATTCCCCCCAGAGCAGAATGAAAATTTTTCATTTTATTTATCATTTATTTTTAAATGTAGTTTCACACCTACAATGAACTATTTAAATTAAATATGCAAACTAAAGCTCTCTATTAAAGAGTTATATTAGAATTCCACATACCCAGTTATGGATTAATTCGAAGTTTTATAATTGCTTGCCCTTATTTTAGGTGTTTCGTTGAAATTTCATTCTGCTTTAAGTTTAATTAGGTTTGAAATTGTTTATTTCACATTGACTGCACGGTTTTCTTTTTATAGGCAGCATTTTTTTACATGAAACCGAAATAACTAAAATCTGAGTGCTTTAAATATTTATAACAAATTGAAAAAAACATTTTGTACCTAATTCGTTACTTGTTTGAATTTGTTTCTTTTTTACAAATTATTTTGTGTGTGATATTTTATAAAACTAATTTGATAACTAGTAACTTATGTACATAAATAAAAATGTTATTATTAAAAGATAAATTGTATTTTTCTTGACGATTCCTTACCATAGAAGAAAAAAAAATGCATAGATGGATTGTAGTTATTTATTGAAGAATATAGGTATAAACTTTGCTTTGGTAATTACACAAGTATAGAGCTGCTGGAAATAAATAATGTAATAAATTAATTTATATTTTAATGAATACAATAGATGATTACGATAATACAAACTCATGAGTATAGATATTTAGCTGTAGTTCTAAAGAATATGCTTCGTTGTAAATACTATTAATGCCTGGTAATATTCTTTATAATGGCACAGTTCGAATATAAGATGTGTTTGTAGACAACAAGTGCTGTAGAATTATGAACGTGTAAAGATTTAATTTGTGTTTTTTTTTTTTTGTAGCGTTTGAGGAAAGGTAGTGTTTGTTTTCCTAACATATTTAATTAAATTTTACAAATATAACATCTAATAATCATTTACAATGAACTGCAACATTTTAAACGTAACATTGAATCAAAAACTATAAAAATAATAAACCAATTGATAAAATTTTTCAAATAAAAAAATACATGAGACTATCTAAAATAAATATTGTTAAATGTACATTTCAATGAATTTAAAATTAATAAGAGTATATAACAATGAATTTGTAACAAATTTATGATGGGAATGATTGACTACCTAAATTAAAATCGCTAATGGAGTGGTGGATCGTCATCATCTATGTCTTGCCCAATCATCACTTCGTCATAAGGAGTATTTCTTTGGCTTATCTTACTGCGCACCCAACTTACTAACCTAAAAAATATTTTAAAAAAATGTAAACTGTGAAGAAAAAAAAATGAAAATTCTCACCTATATCTACGGTTTAAAAATACACCACATATCACAACCACAATTAAAAATAAAGTTATTAAAATTCCAGTTGCAACATGGCTCGAGGAGGATGTTTCTTTCTCTCCAGAATGTGTAACTGGAAGTGCATGGGCTTCTTTTTGTTCTGTGACGCTTTGACATACGGAATTTACCAGGGAAAATTCCGGCTTGCATTCACATTGTCCTGTAAATGCGCACGTCTCATTTTGGCTGCATACAGTTTCCCGTAAGCTATGAGGATCACAGGTTTTTCCTAAAAAATTGGCAACATTGCGTGAATCATAAATATAATGTTATATTCGCCTCAAAATAAAATTTCAGAATTTCATAAAAATAAATTAAACCGAGGTTATGAATTTAAAAAAAATGTATTTTATAAATTATAAATGTGTTGCTTTTTAGGTTCAAGGATTCTTGTGTTGTTATGTATGGCTGATAAAAAAAAGTTAAAGCATAGAATACTTATCTTGAAATAATTATCTCAATATTCAAACAAGATAAATTATAAATAACTTCTTTATTAGAATAGTGTATGTTTTACGAATCTATTTTATTCTGAATACATGAAAAAATTTTCATCATTTAATACTCTTGCTTTATCTCAAATACACTTTGGGTACAAAATAATATATTTGTAGCCAAGATTTATTGTAAATTATTGTTTTTTTATGCATTGACCCATATGATAATAAAATTATTTAGTATTGGGAGGATAAAAATTATTTATACCCACTTATTTACTAATATTATATAATTTCATATCGCCAATATTTTTTTCGATATGCAAAAAAATTATTTTTTGTTTATTTTTAATAACTTTAATTATTTTATAACATAATATAGATAGTAAAAAAGGAAATTATAAATAAAGTAAATCATTTCCTTGTTAGTGATATGGTTTTGCGACCACTTAATTAGTTATTTATATACGTGTAATTATCTCTTTTGCATGTCGAGAAATTTTTTATGCATATGTGTATTTCAGGGGCAAATTTGTTCAAATAAATATATAGAAAATAATGCATGTATAATGGTATCGATGTAATGTTAAAAAATTGCCTATTAATTAATGAGTATACAACATGAATAAGGGATTTTAAAAATAGCAACGAAAATCAATATTTTAAATGAAAATGCATTTAAAAGTGCGTCGTATTTTTCTTAAGAAACATTTACCGGCGAATTAACATGCAAATAATATTGAGAATTCTTACCATACAAACCAAAAACATTTTCAACTCCAAATGCAACAAAAAAAGCAACTATCACAGTGAATCTTAACCTAACCATTTTGTATTTTCATATTTTCCACAACGCAAAGACAAATATTGCATTAGCAAGTTACGTCCATAATTTTGTCAAGCTGGATATTATCAGTTTTTCCTATTGATAAAATACGCAGGAATATTTCGGCACCAGTAAACAATAGTTTATAGCAAACTCACTTTCAGGAATAAAATATGTTCACCAACAATTTAACTGGGCACATACTATTTTCCCTTTTAAATTAAATAATTGATTGTGTGATACGTAGAGTTATTATTTGGGTATTTATTCAATTTATCTTTATGAATTAATTCAAATACAGAATGACTTCAAAGAAGATAGAATCATGTTTTAAGTTTCAAACCCAGCTGTAAATGACATGTAAACATGTCAAACTGACTTCCGCCGCTAACCAACAGATGGCGCACAGCAAGTACGTGACATTTCTAGGTTCTCAACCAGTTCCTGCACATCAAAAAAAGAAGTTAGCATTTGTTGTCAAAAAGGTTATACATTTTCCGTCATATTTTGATTTGCCTTTCAAAAAATTTGCAGTTGTTTTCTTTCGTAGTTTCAGGTTGTCATATATGTAAAATAAAATGTTTACACTTCAGAATCAAAATCAGGTGAGTACCAAACGAATATACCCAAGTGTAAAGGTTATCCCTTGTTCCTGCTAACTCCAACTATATTTCAGGCAATCTTCACTCTATCACAAGTTCCGGCGATCCTAACACCACGACAAAACGCTTATCTAACCAAAAAACAAGCTCAAAAACACGAAAAGAACACTGGCTTCCTGTGCATTGACAGCTTCTTAGAAGCTGTTAAAAATTGTGACTATTCGGCCTTCAGACATTTAAAAACAAATTTGCTATACGAGAACCACTTCCTAAATAAATTAAATGTATCATATGTATCAAGCAACACATTCAACGAAAACAAACACGGCACTTCCCTCAGATACTCCAATTCCGTACCAACGCTAGTCATCAACAAAAACAAACACTTCCAACTTCCCAGTGGCTTCTACCAAAAACTCCTAGCTGGCTTACAACAAGAAAACAAATTTACATTTGACATCCAAGTCCGTGGCTTCAAGACTGATAGAAGTGTGAAGGCTGAAATAGCGAGAAATCCAACTGTCATACAAAGGATAAAAAATAGCTTAGGAATTTTGCCTAATGAAGCGGTTGATGCAAAAGCACACCCGGAAGCAAGCGCTTCTACTGAACGCCTTAAACAAATGCTAACTACGGATGATCCTACTATCACTGACCTAGAAAAACAAAGAATTAAAATAGCGTTTGCAGAAGGGTACATGGTCGGGACGCACCCAAGTGCAGGAAAAACCGGAAAAGCTGCCAGATATTTCAAAGTTGTCCAGCAAGTCTTGACCGTCGTCATATTTTTAGCAATTGTTATTAGTTTAATGGCCAGTGCTAGTGGATCCGTCTTCAGGTGAGTGACACTTTTCTTTTTGTTATTTACTTAAAAACTTAGATCTATGTTCCGAATCATAGGTGCTAATTTAATTGTTTACAAGTTACCAAGTCACATAGAATTTGGCAAAGCTCCCAATAAAAGTCAATGATCATGTTGTTGTCTTAAAAACTTACATTATACATTTTGGCAGATGATTCTCTCTACCCTGGCAAGTTTACATACAAATGTTGTAATTATTTTATTGCATTATAATAGATTTTTCTAATATATTTGATTGAATAATTAAGTGGTTACTTCAAGAATCTAATTACTGAGCCTAGTTACTGATTATAAGTAAATCTTCATTTTATGATCTAAATATTTTGCCTGAAATATGGATATTTTCACAGACCTACAAAATTGTTATGTAATTATAATTCAAGATAAAAACAAGGAATGAATTATGAATTAGAGCTATCAGAAAAATATAATAAAATGTCTGTTTTCAACAGGGATTTTAAATTTTGAAAGTATTGTAGAAAAGTGTTTGAGTTATGTTTTCAGTATTATTTAACCCTCTGCACTATATAGTACAGTAAAATGTAGCAAACTGGAAAGTGGCCTAAACTATATACCGTAGTAAAGCGTAGTATGACGCACCGTCGATGTTATATTGAATAGATTTTTACTTTATCGTATATAGAGTATTTTTATCATCCCCTAAGCATATATTACGCATAACTTTATTTTTATATATTTATTATTTACTTTCAAATCTCTATTCAATGAAAATATTGCGTTTACTTTTTACCATTTCTATCTGAGCCCTCAGTTTACGAAAACCGGGCGGCAGGTATCTGTGCCGTTTATGGGTACTTTTTATTGCATTCTTTTATATCTTCAATTCCAATTTGTTGACATTGCCATATTGGAAATGTAGAAACTACGTATTTGAAAGAAATTGTTTAAAACGCTATTTACAAGACAAGGCTAAGTAAACTTTGAAGAAAGCATTTCTTATGTACTTTTCTCGATCAGGTAATAGCTATTATATATATATATATATATATAAGGGTCGAAGCAAAAAACTTAAATAATTTGTGATAAATGTTTCAAGTTAGTTCTTGTAAGTGTTGCGTCATAACTTTTTCGATCAATAATTTTAATTTCGACGATCATGTTAGCTATTCCAAGTACTTCTCGTCAAACTGTTTTCACTGAAGAGGAATATACCAGTGACAGCTCCGAATCTTCATCATCTGTTGCCAGAAAATCTGGGCATGGTAATGAATAAATTGAAGTCACTTGTCCAAAAACCAACATGGGAAGTGTTGATAGGGCAGATCAGTACAGGGAGTATTCCAGCTTCGGATGAACAGCTAAAAAATGATGGAAATATTTTTTCCAATTTGCAACAAATAGTGCTATTGTCAATAGTTTCAAACTCTGCTGTCAGTTGCAGTTCCACATCCTCAGAAGGAAGACTATCTAGAAAAAAATTTAGGCAGGGTGAAAACATGTATTTATTGTTCTTCAAAAAATAGAGAACTCCTTCAGGACGCGAAATTCAATTCGCATATAAATATAAACACAATGAAAAAACATTGAAATAAATAATTTATAATTATATTATAATTTAATTAAATTTTATGGTTGTTGATTTCTATTTGGTCAACTTTGGTGTCATTTTTGGTAAATAATGCATAGCGCAGGCGGTAAATTAATACATTCATTTTGAAAAAACTAACTATTGCTATTTACAGTATTTCATTATGACGATTACATACGTCCTATGTAGAGCACAATGAAAAATGACCATGTTTAATGTCAATTTGAATATTTAGTTCAATCTTGATTGTTCTTCTCCGCTAGAACTGTAAAAAAATAGGTCTACATACACGGGTCTTAAGTTCAAAGAACATGTTTCTTCTATTATCAAGAAGGCATACATTATTTGTTTGTATTTTCGATATCTATATTATACATATGTATAAACTACCAGATTGTTCTAATATTTTTATCAAGCAAACCCAGGTTGTTCCCACTTTTTTCAATAGATACATTTTTCAGAAATGAATAAATTAAATAATATTGAAAATTTAACTCGTCCTCTTTCTACATGATTTAAACAATGATATTTTTATAAATATTTTTATTATATTTTTCTTACTTTCCGAGTATTTAAAAGAGGTTTGATTATAAAATTTTTCATATCTAGGTACATAAAACAGTCAGGAAACATTAATGGGTTTATTTTAAAATAGAACGTAAATGTGAAGCTGCTGTAACTTGACATTAATATTTTATTTTCATCTTAAATTATGATGGTATAGTGTTTATGTCTGATTTCAGAATCAGAATCAATCTTGTTGGGTAATAATGATTCAAAGTCAAATATCTAGTTTGTCAAAATTGAAATCTCTACAGTCAATTAAGTTTGACCTTTCCAGTATTACACGATTAACTAGTGATAAAAATTATCAGTGTTAAATGAAATAAATTAGCATATTAGTTAATATTTAATAATTGCGTCTGCTACCAATGTTTCAAAATATTTTTTTGCATGTTGAGATTTTTTTACAACATAACAACAATATAATAGATACTAAATTTAAAATTACAATTTGGTTTCAATAAAAATATATATCATGGTTTGTTAAAACTTAAATGTTAATTGGACCTTTTTTGGTAAATTATCTATCAAAAGTCTATGTAATAAAATTTTGAATTGAGAGAATTTTTCACAAATATTCTTGCAAAATTGCTAAAATATTAATAGTGCTCAACTAAACTCAAAAATTATCTATTAAGCTATTGTTTTATTCCCGTGATCTTAAGATATTTTGGTTCTTCAAAATAACCTGTTAAATAACAACCACAATTGAAATAAACGGCTTTCCTTATTCTTCAACTCATTTATCAAGCATATTTTTTTAGGATACAATTAGGAAATCAAGTTGAAGTTGATCCAGAAGAAATCCATGTC
>JAUIMW010001105.1:0-13688 GCA_033557785.1 Enochrus cinctus
ATATATATGTATATATATACTTATTTATTTATTTATAGAATTAAGAAGTAATATCAAACTCAAAGCCAAAGTACCAATAACTCCATTTGATTCCTGTTCAAAATGGTATAAAGAAAAAGGTATTAATTTAATTCAGTCTCAAATTTGCGCCGGAGGAGCAAAGAAGGATTCTTGCAGAGGAGACTCCGGTGGCCCTTTAATGTACTTAAACATAGAGGGCAGGAATTTGCGATGGTATATATTAGGGGTGATTTCATTTGGATATAAAAACTGCGGTACCTCTGGAATATCATCAATATATACTAAAGTTAGTAATTACTTGCCATGGATCAGCAATATCATGAAAACATATAAATAAAATTTAATTATTGTTACATCATTTATTATTTACGTTAGATCTTAAATAATTTTGTTTACTTCGTTTCGTTAACAAATATTATGCAATATTATTAGTCTAAACAATTAAAATGCCATTGTTTTTTCTCTTACGTTACTCATAATTCTCCCTGTGATTTATAAACATTTTGAAGTATGAGGTTGTTTTGACAATAAATTCTAGTCCTCTCATATCCTAATGTGTATTTTAATCGGACCGCTGTAGAAAATCGTCCACAAAACATGCATTAGAATATAAACCAAAATCTAATTTGATTAATTACAAGTGATATTTTAAAGGGTAATATTTTACAATAATAACAGTTGTTAATATTAGTAATTTAAATTGGTGGAGCTCAAATTTCAATAAACCTACAAACTTCGAACAGTAAAATATATCAATCGTAACCTTAGCAACAATTTTAGCAAGTGGTGTAATATAAAATAGGAAATAATACAGTTCACCCCTGTTTGGCCATTGCGGTAGATTTTTGAAGTTCACTCAACATCAGAGCTAAAAGGGGCTATTGAAATGAACAGAATGGATGTGGTCGAATTACGTTACAAATATTGTCAGGTGAATTATGAAAGAGTTCCCTGATGTTTTTCTCGTTAATTTGCACATGCTTCAGAAGAGCAATTCAGGTTACATTTTAATGACATCAACTGATAATGTGAATATTTTTTGTTACTGCTACATTGTAACTTGAATCGGCGAACTACATATGTGGTTGCAGATGCTTAAATACTTCAAATTTTTTTTTAAATATTAAACAGTATTTAGATTTGATATTTCTAACTCTTCATTATTGCTTTATCTTTATCTATTTTTTTTATTTTGAATATGAAAAGTCCTCATTTTTTATATGCAACATTATCCGTGCTTTCGTTAGTTTACCACATTTACGACCGTATTTTGTCACGTTGCTTCTTTGCATCAACGCTTTGGTCCCACTTTATAGGTTGTAAAAGTATTGAAACATTCCGACGTTTTAATATACGCGCAGAAGCCAGTCTTCCTCCTTTATAGTCCTTTTATGTATACTTTGACATGAACATAAATTATATAAATGTCGTAAATGCTCTTTTATATTTGTCTCACATTTTCCTAAGTTATGACTATCATATTATATCAAATCACCAACCTGCTTATAATTTAAAAATTTTCTATGCCAAATATTATTTTGGTGTGATTCCGATTTTTTCGTGTGTGTAAATATTTAAAGTAAATGTTTATCTAAATTCAAATCCGGTAGACCGTGAGGTTTTGGAAAATCATTACCGAAATGTATTTTCGGATGTGTACGTGCATTGAAAAGCGTATAAAGCACAGTCCATGTGAGCTTATGCAATTTTATTTCTACGTTTCCAACCCTATGTTAGAACGCTTGCAACTTATATGGGTTTATTAAAACGTGTATGGCCAGTTCTCAAAGGAATAAAGTAATCTAAATTCAAATCCTCGTTCATTTAATAACCGCCAATATCGTGAGTGATACACGTGACCATTAATGAAACAGTATTATTGCTTTTAATTTTCCATATTTATAACCTACTGGAAGTTTGCTAAAGTACAGTTTGATATATAAGATAAACATGTTAAAATATAATCGCTTGTGATTATTAAAATAACTTTATATAATTCTGTTTCTATCACTATACTATGCTACTACTATTTAGTCGGTAAATAAGTTAAAAGAAAAATTACCAGCCTTTTAATCTAAAACCGTATTTGTATTTCCCCTAGAGAAAATGCAAACTGCAATTATTCTGCAAATTACGGATGGAAATTGAAGTAAATAATTATCCAGTATGAAATTTGTTCATTGGGGTGTTACGTGGTTAAACTGATAAAGTATTCATATGGAATGTTGATAATTATTCACGTTCCGTCGGTGACAGTAAAACGATGTCCTACACTTTTCCATTTATATTTCATACCGGTCTTCCATTAGACAGTTCTATATGGCACTTCCCAAAACGTTTAATTTCTCCCTAGGGATATCTATCCTCGCTTCTAATTTTCTTGGAGACCGAAGCATTATTTAAAACAGGCAAATCGAAATTTTGATTGGCGAATACAGGATGCAAGAAAAAACCAGGTAATTTTCATTTGGCTGCAACAATATTAGAATTAATGAACCGCCGCTTTCGTCTTTAGAGAGGGCGAAAACATTAGAGTTACAACCAGATCATGTATCTTGGTTACTTCCCAATAACAAAGCAAAGACTAAATAAGATTTTAACAACGTGATTAATGAAAAATGCGGGATCACTAATTGTATTTCCCTTCGTAAATAGATTAGTTTAGGTTACTTCTGTGAAGGATTAGTGAATGTAAGCTTGCCCTTTAAATATATGCCGGATTTATTTTTCCACAACTTTTAAATTTTATTTAATTGATAAAGTGTATAGCATAAAAATAATTCAAATGATAACACTACTTCGTTTCAATTTATTCATTTATTTATTTTTTGGTAAATAAATTGAACTTGTTTCGATAACTGTCTTAAACTTGCTTACTTATCAAAAATATTAATTACAAATTCAAAGTCTGAGAATTATGAAAACTTTCGACGTAGAAAAACATGTTTTTAAAAAATGTGTGACCTCTCTAGCAGCTATAAATTATTCGAAGTATATTATCGTTTATATTTGAGTTTTTAACAGTGATAATTTATTCCTAGGATTTTTATGTTTTTGGAAAACAAGGAGTAATCACATTTATTTTTTTTATTGTGTGTGTTATATGTTGTGTAATTTTGAATTACTTTTGCGTAAAAACTGTTTTTGTAAACAGTGCGATCACTTGCATATACAAATTCTTATATACCTATGTTTACAGACACTTGTTTGTTTTTCTCATACAAAACAACGTACATATTTTACTTAAATATCTTCTATTGTTAAAAATATTTCACGTATCTTACTTAAGTTTATTTTTTTAAGCAACACACACAAGTAACGAACGCATCGATTTTTTTAAAACAACGCACATATTTGTCACAGCAATAAAGAGTGTACTAGAAATATTAGAATAGTATAAGCATTTTTCAAAAAAACAATTTATAACAGTTGGATAGTGAGATAGATGTTGGTTGGCAATGCTTAGTGTATAACGTGCTATTTTTCAGTTCTGCTAAAATACATAAATAAATCTATTTTTTGAACAAACTTAATTTAATATCGCTATATATTTTGTAATTAGTGTCATGACTATCTGTGCAGATTGTTGTTCGAAAGATTTGAGTGCCATTTGTTTGAAACTGCAAATAAATTTGTGCGCACGTGTTTAGATCAGGGGTATTTTGTGTTTCTCCGTGGTTGCTGTCCGAGTGTAGCTGGAAAGATGACTCGTTCAAAAATAGACGATATGAAGGAAGTAATAACTGATATGTTGAAATCTGAAGATTTTATTTCTCAATTAATTGATCTACTATCTAGAAAACTGAAAGAACTAATTAAAAATTACTTTGATAAATTTAAGAAATAATTAGTTGGGCTGGATAACGGTATCAGAAAAAAAAAGATGCCGAAATTGGAGAATACTTGTGATTTGGAAATGCACAGTAGACGTTTAAATTTGCAAATTTTTGGATTTACTGAACAGAAAAATGAAAATGTTAAGAATAGAGTCCACAGAACGGGAAAGTTGGTTGCGGGTAGAAAAAGGTCTATCCTACCTAGATTTTCAAGTTACAGTGTTAGAGAGTGCAAAGAAGATGTTTAAGGGTATCAAAATGGCAATAAGGGTGTATCTTAAGGATACAAGGTTAATTTTATTGAAAAAAGTTATTAAATAGCACGGACCACGTTATGTGTGGACGAGAGATGATACTATTTTTTAAAGTAAAGACGTGTGAGTAATCACTGGCGTAACTACAAGTGACTGGGCCCTGGTAAGAGATGTAAAATGGGCTCCGGAAAATGTTATTCTGTCTACAGCTAAAATAATACCTGCTCAGTTGAATGTTTAGTAATACATAATTTATATTTAGTAATAACTTAACGAGTTATAATATTATTTCCGCAAAACGCCGGACAATTTCTTTGTGTCAATTTTCCTTGCTCAATCTTGTTCAGTTGACAAAACTGCCAAGCCGGATAAGCGTTGTTGTGACATAGTACTCCTTTAATAGTTTTTAATTAATTTTAAAGTTGAAAACGATCTTTCATCACTGGCAATAGCCACAAGACTTGTTAAAAATAAAATTCAGACAGGATATATATCAGGAAATGTAGATGACAATACTGGGTACTTTATAATTAACGATGAAGCAAGTTCACTTAGGGAGGTAATTTTCTTAATTTCTGAAGTCATTTCGGAAATATCCATTTCAATTCCATCATAAATTCCATACCTTTCTCAAATAAAGTTTTTTTTGGAAATGTGTCTTATTTGACTAAATAAGAATTTTCAGCTAAGATGTTACGATTTCTATAGTAAGAGAAAATCGTGTGGTGGCCACACCTCAATTTTTAATTAGTAATCTAATTTACTGTTCATTCAACAAGTTTTAAAATTTACTACTACTAAAAACTTCTGCTTGGACAATCATTTTTTCAATTGTTAGTTTAAATTGCTTTAATTTAATATATAGGGTGCGCTCCCCATGTAACATGTTTCTATTGCATAAACAAACTTGGCAAGATAATTCAAGTTATGAGCTGTTGCTCATTGTTATGAGTGTAACTAGGCATTGCGTTTGGGGTCAGATGGTCAACAGAGTGAATTTCTATAGAAAGAGGGCTGGTTCTGAAGTACGGGGAGCGTGAGTAGTAGCATTGTATAGATCTACTATGGATTCAGGTGGCGTACAATGTCCATCCGAACGAGTGTAATTGCCTAAATAAAACGAACCCATTGCGATGCTAATAAATGGACTATGGGAAACTATTAAAGGAATATTTGGCGGTGCGTAAATTGACTATTGTTATTTGTGCGTGGACATATTCGCTTCAGTAATTCAAATAAATTAATTATCCTGTTTCTGACGTAGAAATTATAATTATCAAATCGTTGTTAAAATAATTACTATATAAAATTTAGAAATTGTAACAAAACAATTGCAGTATAAATTGTAATACTTTTAAGCATTTCATATTGATGCGAAATTGATTGGTTTTTAAGATTAATAAAATTCTCAATCAGAGTTTTTATTTATTTAAATTATCAACCATCTATCCTTTTACATTTATACTATTATTGTAAACTAAATTCCTGTTGTCATTTTTCAACCCACGAAGAAATTCTTAAAAATTTTCATAGGTCAATTTGTGACAATATCTTTCCATCGTTACCAAATAGAACAACTGCTGTTTGTCACTACAGACGGTTAATATTCTGTTCAACCGTTCTACTTGCCCTAGTAGATCCTGGACTTGTCCAAATCCATTCTTAAATCTTGAAGCTATTCAACAAGTCTCACTTCTTTCCATATTCCAGTATTTTTATTACTTTTTCGTACTAAAGGGGAGTGTCCACGATATTCCAATAACTGAAAATCTTCTTATCCACGAGATCTCAATAACTTCTTGCTTGTGATGTTTTGGTCGGTGATATTATAGACTGCACCGTAAGATAGGTTGTGTCTCTAAAACCATTAAGTGTCAGTTGCTCAATCGCCAGTAAAATCTCGAGTTATTGAATTGCAGTTTAAAGTAACCGTATGTATACTTTCAAAGTTCAGTTGCTCAAAGCCAAGTAAAACTTCAGTAATTTTTGTGATAGGTGGTAGCACTATTGTTCCGGGAATGTTATTATTGTGCTGTCGTATCAGCTGATGTAGCACGCCGTCAAACATTCCATCAACGCACGTGGTTGTTTATTTATTTATCGACGTACAACATTCGCAAAGAAGACAAAGCATGGTTTCTAATATTAATAATACCTTTTATTAAAATATGTATACGTAAAAATATCTGTTGGAGATGAAATTTCATCCGATATTAATTCTGCAACGATTTGTGTTGTATTTTTGGAAAGGCGTTGTTACCTTTCTAAAAATTCATCATCTGACCACTTTTCTAATTGGTTTGCACGTTCTCGAATACGTCGTGGACTTGCATTTTCTAAAACATGTTCACTTATGTGTCAAACGAAACATAACCTAACGTAACCTACAAACAAACCACTACCTCAAAAATAAAACGGTAAGACCGGAAAAAAATAGAGAGAGCATGATATAAAACTAGCCAATGACATGCCTTACTGTAGTTTTACGGCCAAAATATTCACCAGTTTGCTGATGGGAGTTTAAGTAAGCCTTAAGCGTCGCTTTAGCGATTGAGTAACCGAAAATATAGCACTTCAAACTTCCGGTACTTAAACTCTAGTTACATTCCGGTTAACGGCGATTGAGCAACTGGCTCTAAATATATTTATCTAGTTGAGGGTGCCTAGTTAAATTAATAGCTTCTTTTCCTAATTTTTTTCATAGTGCTCAACTATTGTATAATCAAATTATTAACGATTGACACGCTAACCCTGAACATCAAAAGATTTCTTAATTGCAAGTTTTATAAATAGTGCCTATATATATATTGTAGAACAAAGAAACGATTGAGGTTCTTTGTTAGTCAAAATACCTTAATTGACCTGTTAGAGATGAAAAATTATTACACTCTGCCAATAATGAAAGCGTGGCTATCGACTAAATGTCAAAATATTGTTTGTGTCGGATAGGACATTAACTTTGTCCGACCCTCTTTTATTTCGGTGCGTCTACACTTGAATACGCCGCACTTAATCGAATTGCTTCTTTTTATCTATTTCCCATTAAGGCCAGACCCACCCTGAAATACGCACAGCGCTTTGCTCTCACAAATTCAAACATGTCACATAATTTTCCTTTTTCAGTTAGACCTTTTGTTGCCCCTACTTGTTTGCGCAAAAGTTTAACTTTTAATTACTCCTCCAACGGGTAAAGTCAACACATTTTCCAACGCTTATAATTTGTTGAAAATGTGTTATGCGTCACAATACCTCTATATATCTTGCTCCACTCAATTTATATGATGAAATATCAAAATTTTATCGCAAAGAAAGATTTTTGAAATAATTCTGTTCATACACTTTATGGTAACTTTACTGTACAGATTATTTAAAACCTTGTTATTTTAGTACAAAAACAGTATGAAGTTCGATATTCCTTTATAAATATAAGAGAATTGTCAGTAAACTTAAATATCCACGCCAAAAATTGGAGAAAGTTTGAATGTAAACAAGCAAGACCGGTTACATCTAACAACCAATTGCAAAAGCAACTTATTATTGAAGTAACGAATGCAGTATCGAATTTCTCAATTCCCTGTCTTTCAAATATCTCGTGCGGTCTGCTAGTTACAGTAACGAGCTACCTTATTTATCGAATCTCTCGTAAACATAATACATGCTATCCTAATAATGGATAATAGGATGGTAAGCCTACGAGCGACGTATTATTAAGGATAAAAATATACAAACATAATATGATACAGATCAAAGGCGTTTGAACATATAAGGCAGAAAAGCTCTCGTGATTGAATTCTCTTTTCCCGTATGTATACGTACATATATTAGAAACAGCAAAAGCGAAATAGCACCCCTCGGACTTTGGGATGTCCCCCCAAAGACCTAGAGGTCACCTGCTGCCCTAATTCCCTCTAATACGGTCCCTAATTGGCCTCCCCCATAATGAACTGACAGAATCTACTGTGGATCAAATATGATGGATAAAATCATAAGTCCTTTAATGTACTTTGTGCCCTCCAAAATCACCGCTCCGACTTTACTTCTTGTACGGTGAAAAATCCACTTCAATTAATGACAATACGATTGTCCGTGCATTTCTCTCTAAAGACTTAAGAGGGATAATTAATTTTGATTTGACAGGCATTAGCAAATTTAGAATTAGAATTACTGAAAGTTTGTCTTTTATATAATCAAAGGTGCGCTTATTAAATGCCACATATACTAAATGTTATCATCAGTTCGAACGTAAACATAACTTTCTAAATCGATAATCTTCGTTGTGGTTATATTAGTTGCACAATTTTCAATTTTAAATAAAAATTCATTCAACAATCCACTTTAGAATTGTTTTCTTATAGAAGCTGTATATGTACACTTGAGCAATAAACTATAGACATTTATTTGTGAGTGAAATAAGAATGCACTTATAATACTGATACCAACAATTTAATGCAAAATCTAACTTTTTTTATAATACTGACCTTCAATTAATTGTAAAGATGTATTTGCAAAAGTATAAGCACATCCAAATATTTATTAAATATTTGATTTTCAATTAATTTTTCGGTTTTCCGAACTTATGAGAACGATATACAACCCTACACAAGTTTCTCACCATGTTTCACTATATATTGCACGTTTAACTTTCGCCTCAATCTTATTCGTTAATCGGAGACTATATCCCAAAATTATTTATTTCTTCTCCCATTCAAGTGCTTTGCGGATAGCATATCGATGGTCATATATCTTATAATCTTCTCCCAATACTGCCCTTATTTCTAACGAAGTGATTTTTCTTTTTTGTATTTATAATCAATGTGCTTTCAATTTTTTGGTTGGTTGCTTTTAGACTTATTATACGACGTTCTTCATTTACTTTTTTAACAATTCGTAGTAAATCGATTTCTGTTAACAATGTTCCCAATTTCTGCGACTTCTATTCGCCGATGCAACCAAAAATATTTTTATTTTATAGTCATTGATTTACCCCATACCAAAAATAATACTTTTATTCACTATACCGAATTGTTTACTACAAAAATAGCTGCAATTTTACTAAGAGCATTACCCGGGACATCTTGAGTATCTAATCGTGCATCAAGTTGACCACATTGTATTTTATAGTAAGTGTGCCTATATTTTTTCCTACCGCAAATTTGATTTATTTCGATAATTAAAAATATTTTTGAGTCGCCGTATACTTAAATACTTAAATAATGCTTAGATCACTAGCACAAACATTTTATTGATGCAGATAACTGTATAACTGAACTTATTTACTGAACATTAGTTTCTGTTTTCTACCAACCCAATAAAATAATCATTTTTAGTCTTTTTTGTCATAAAAATAATTATGTGCTTAGAAATTTAGAATTAAAACTTCATTATAATTATATTATGATATCTGCAAATATGCTTTGACAATCGTCAGAAAGTTCACTGAAACATATGGCGGATTAGTTAAATTAATTTTATTTCCTTGCACGACTGGGGTTGAGTTGTTATGGTTACTGAATGTCTCTCCAGGCGGACAATAGCTTTTCAAGTGGCGAGAGGTTGGACGGGATGAAACAATTGCTGATTGACCAGTGTGGGGTTGTATTATAAAAAACACATCTTATTTCTGCTCTGTAAATTCCACAAAGGAAAGTCAATTAAATACAAATATTTTATTTGTTCTTAAACATTGTACAGACATACTTCATTTTTAGTTAAGAACCTATTTTATTTTACTGGAAAATATTGGAAAGTAATACCTTTCCAATAACCTAGCTTTTGGAAACATTGAAAATTATATGTAAAATCGCTTGACTCCAGAGAAAATAAACTACCTTTTCAAAGAAAACGTATTCATACTATATCTTGATAAATTTACGGAAACTGAAGAAAAATGAAGACTCATTTAAATAATACGAAGTGTGAATGCCTCTAGGAAACGAAATATTCAGCATCTCATTTCACATAAGAATAACATCAGTTATAGAGTGACATAACTCCATCCTAAAGAACTTCACCCTAAAGTTCGCTGTTTGACAGTTGCACATCACCACCATCCACACTTTCGATGGTTGTTTTATTCAAGATCGAGTTCCTTTATGAGCTTCCGTTTAAACAGACATCAAGTTACGTTCTTACATTTTCTGCTTGAATAACTTGAGCTTGGATTTCACTCTTGAGTTTTAATAAATGTAAATTTATTGTAAAAAGTTTTCGTAATACATCTGTGTTCTTCGTGTGCTCTCTTATCTTGTCTTTGTAAATGGATTTTTTAAAATATATGTAATTATGAGAACAAAAAAATCGATACTCCACAAAAATATAAACTGCTATATTGTAAAAGTTTATTTATATTTTAACAACTAAAAAAACAAAAAAGTGTATAGTAACCTAAAATATTATGATGATAAAGACCAAATATATTTTCGAACTCTTTAGAATTATCTTGGTTATAAATAATATCTTCTCGAGATCGATGCTTCTCATAAAATAAAAATTGCACGAGTTCAACTTTAATCTGAAGTTAATACAGACAGCGTCCGGTCGCCAACAGCGCCGATAGCGAAGTTAATAGTGAATTACAGGACGCCCCTCGTGCCTCGTTACGAGTTTTTAATTCTACTCCTTTATTGCTTTACCAAAAATGCGTTCTGAACAGCCATTAATATGTGTCACTCTCAACACGTACACTTTTTACATCTCTGTTCCTCCGACTGCAAAAAAAGGAAAAGATTGCAGCTAATTTCGAATAAAGTCCGCTAAAAACTCAAATCAAATATTTTTGGGCGGGTTTTTATCTGCATAAATGACTCGCTGTTTCAATAACCATAGAGGATGCGGCCTCGTAAAGGTTATTACTCTTTGCATACATACATTTTAATATGGACACGTTTCCTAATGCTCCCATCTAAAAACCTCATCAAAATATCCAATAATCCGTAATGCTATTATATTGTGCCATATAACATGTACATTCAATAAGCGACCTTAACGTGTACGTAATGAAAAGGGCTTATATAAATTAAAATGAGAAAATGTCATAAAATACTGTATGAATAGGATACCATCCCAAAAAGATTTTTTTGTTGGTAGATCTCAGAACTTTAAGGACAAAGCTTTTCTGAAATTTATACGCATCCATTTCCGGTGATGGACACTCAGAGACAAGGATAGAAGTAAAGTTTTTCTGCTGACAACAGTTTTAAACTTGCTTCGTTCCCAGAATCTGCACTCTAACTGTCTGGCGTGTGGTTTGGGGTTGAAACTTCATTGCATTGCTTATTGATGAACACGGAATTTTTAACACTCCTCACTTTAACAACTTGAAGGTTCAAATCCCTAAGATTTACATCAAATTTATATAAATATATAAACAAAATGTTTTCAAAAACAATTCACTTTCAATTAACAAATATTTGCTTTAAATGAAGTAAAGTAAAACATCTCTATTAAATAAATCTTGCAATAATTTAATTTCTTAAATAACATCCTAGTAAGTAATTGGAACTGAGTGTAGGCTCTTCGAAAAGTAAGTTGGTTGGCGTGTCTATGACGGCCGCGGCCTAATCCCTAATTGCGTCTCGTGTCTCTGACACTTCCGAGGGTGCAAATCCATTTAAACTCTTGACTAAGTTTATATTGCCATCCATTAACAAGGGAAAAACACACTTGCGTTGTTCCAGATTCATCATTTTTTCGGAGATTTAAAAAACAAGATGCTATGAATATATACGACCAAATTATTTTTATGGTTAGAAGTTAAGATTATTTAATGCTGTTTTTCAGAAAAATTTTGACAGTTTTTTTTAATTATGTTTCGATAAATTTATTCTGTTCTCTTGTGCATACATAAATTATACAAAAGTAAAATATCGTTACTGCAATTATGATGTGCTATTTTTTAATAATTTTAATGTAGTAAAACGCCTGGAAGTGAATCTACAATTATTGCGCACAAGCGTTTAATTGAGGTGTGAAATGTTCGCGGTAATGATGACAAGGCAAAAGCTAAATCACAAAAGCGATATGATTGTGCAAGTTTGACAGATTCGATCACGGGTAGGTGGGTCATTAACAGGTCCTGAAGATGTTCCATTACTCTGGAGGACTCTTGTCGGCCGACAATCATCGTTATCCGCATTGTTCCCCCGTGATTGGATGGGGGGACTGAGATAATGCGCAACATGTCAGTCAGAGCATTAGTTGTAGTTATAAATGTCAGAATAGAAACGACAACATGTGACCACGCTTATTGTTTCTGTCATTTTCCCGTAGCTGGAAGCTACACAGTTCTAATGCATTCTTTCGTTTATATTAATCTCAGCGATACAAAAACTTATACAGCCGGTATTCATATATGAAAGGGGCCCTGAAAAGCCATCATTTCTGATATGACATTATGACTTGACGTCGGTTGTTATTGAGAACAGGACGCCCGGTCCCAGTCTCTTTACTACCTCCAGATCTGATTTAATTGCTCGTTTGTCTTTTACGAGCTAGTGTGTCGGGAACGCTAAAAGAAAATTTTACCCAGCTATTCTCATTTCGCCGAACGATAAAAAGTTTAGGGCGGAATATTCGGATACACATTCGTAAAGAATCTTTATGACCTCTATATGAATACATTTCCCGATCTAGTTGCTGGTTTATTTATTTTGGTTTCCTGTCATTATACCATCATTTCTATCGAAGATATATCTCATTAATATGTTTCTTACATTAGGTTTATTAGCAAAATGAACGCGTTTATTCACTGAAAAAATATACTTAGTTTTATCTTTGTTTGTATTTCACCCTTTAAAATGTATACTTAATTATTCAAATAACTATTCATGGTTATTTTGATAAAAAATAAGAATTGTTTTGCCAGATAGAAAGTCGATTTTTTTTAATGCAAAGAAGACACTTTTTTGTTCACGTTCTGTATGCTGTCAATGGTACCAATTTATCTTAACTCGTTTTTGTTCGTCTATCAAGAGATGCGGTATTCCAAAGGAATATTAATTTTTTTACATATAATTGCTTATATTAAGGTGCACGGATATAATTTTAAATATTCGCATTTTGGTAAGAAAAACCTTTCAAACATTTGCAGTCGTTAGGTGCTGAATAAAATGATTCAAATAAGAGGAAATACAGGAAGTGATTATTCTTTGACAGAGATAGGCGCTGCGTGCACATATTGAGCCATTTAGCTGTGACCAACAGGTAAGTAATCATATAGCGTCTTTTAATTCCACAGATAAGTCTTAAACAAATTATGACATTCACCCTTTCTTTAGTTAAATTAATTCAAAGTTGACATGGTATAGAAACCCAACGTAAATTACGAGTATAACGTATGTTCCGTTGATTTTCGCTCTTTCACTCAATACATTACAAAAGAAATTACTGCACGTCGAAAGAATTTGTCACCTAAACATGTATTTCCTGCATCCATCCATATTCTGTACGTAGGTAGTATACAAAATTCTAATCAACGCGTATTATACACATGGTAACGTTGAGATACTGGAGGTGTTGATAGAAGAATGAAAAGGCACACAGTATATATAAATATATATATATATATATATATATATAT
>JAUIMW010001106.1:0-13684 GCA_033557785.1 Enochrus cinctus
GGCTTTAGCTAGATCCAAAAAAACTGCCATACACTTCTGTTTATTCATATTAGTTTTCACTGCATCCACGAAATCAGTGAGCGCATTTTCTGTTGAAATATTCTGTCTAAATCCATATTGACTTAAGTTAATGTAGTTGTTGCCTTCTAAAAAATTATATTGTGCTTAATTATCAATTCTACGTTGGATTCAACGTGATTTTGGAGGAGCTCCCCAACTTAAAATATAAAAATAAAGAAGAATATAAATAATTTTAGTGCATTACCAAAAGCTGAAACGAGGTTCAAGTTAATAGACTCCAGTTCATATTTGCAAACGAACCTCCGCGCTCTCGACACACAAGAAAATTAATACAGAAAAATCCCTTTGATTCTAGTTAAACAACATTCGAAATATTAACACAAGTTAAACACAAGAAAATAAATTCAAACACGTTTAAAGTTTCGCATAATTCAGTCCAATTATGTAAGTTTATAAACTTCCAAATAACGCCCTTATTACGACCTAAAATAAGTGGGATACTCTGCATAATATATAAATGACGGCGAACGTCCCGACGTATATAACTTTTTTATTTTCTAATTTTACATAACGCTTAAGTATTTTCGTTCTATCTCTATGAGTTCCGGGAAAATTTAAAAATTACCGCTATTTTATAATTATCTTAACTAGATAACGATCGTTTTAATAATGGGGCTGCTCAGCGATACATAATTAAACTACACCGCCTTTCATTTCGCTTTTTTTCCATAAATTTCGTTTCTGCGGGACCTTCTAGGAACAAAGACTATTTTCGTTTAAGAGCTGCGCAATTATTACAGTTCTCTATTTTCAGAGGTAAACTTATTATTTCATTCCACTAACTAGTATGAGTAGGCGCTTAATTTTATTTTCAGTAACACTACCTTCACCCAGGTGTGGAAAAGCAAACGTTATTTTAGGTTTTAAACACGCACCGATTAAGAAGAGGAGCAGTAAATTTCTGAGACGTGCGATATTTTGGGAGGCCACCATACATCCCAACTCATTTAGTTACACGTTAATCAATCGTAAGCAAATAATTACTTTGCCTTTTGCCCTGTCTACCGTTATATAACATATTTTCCATATACCCAGATGCTAAGGTATGCTATCGGAGTTTGCTTTAGTTTGTACCTATCACGGCCAAAGCATGTAAGTAACAACTGAGTTTCAATTTACTCTACACAGAATTCCTCTATGATATAATTCGTGACACGTAGGCTCTAATATTAACATCTCAATATTGGATCGATATCGTAGTGGCCCAACTGGATCATGGGACTTACCTGGCAACATAAACCCCGCGGTGATATTAGTTCCATAAGTATTAGAGTTGAACGAGGAAAAAATAAAGTTTTGTACGCTACCACAATAAAGTTTAGTTAGTGGAGGAAATACGATGACAATTCACTAAAAACTTTTCCACCGCAAAAAAGCTTTTCGATTTTTGAGCTAATAAGAAAAATATTAATTTTGGTTCGTTAAAAGGGAAATTTTCAAGCTAAAAATGAAAACTTTACGTGCGCCAGGAGGCACAACGTTCATCCAACGCAATTGATCAAAGGCTCTTGAAAGACACGCAAGAAAATAAAGTGTTGAGAGTCGTTATAAATGTTAATTATATTAACCATTTCCAGTACGAGCGTTATATTAAATTAGCCAACGGCACTACAAATATAGTGTTAATTACGCGGTTTAGAAGCTTCTACTTGACATGGAGTATTTAAAGGAAAAGTGGAAAAGCTATTTGAATTGTTCTGATTTCGCAATTCAAACGATAAATGCGTTATTTTGTGCCGATTAAATTAATTACGCCACTTTTATAAATAATCTCGGCAACTTTTTGAATTTGCCTTAACTCATAAATATTATAATTTGTAGCATTAATATTGATATTTTGGATAAAAACAACACTGTTACTAATGAATATTCTGTTGTCTCACGGTTTTCAATCACATGCCATTAATAAACCAACTTGAACTACTAAAACATCACAAACGCGTATTACCTGCTCGATATAGACCACATTTGCATGAAACAATAATAATGGAAACCATCAGATTATTTTGCAGCCACTGCAGACAACGTAATTTTAAGCATAAACGCCCAAAAAATAAATTTTAATATTAACACTCAAAGGAATTTAGCAGACGAGAATCCCTAGTGAAGTTTCAAAATTAAAAATGGTACCTCAACTAAAAAAAAACTGGATAGAGAGAAATTAAAGTCAAAATTAAAGACAATCTACTCCATACCTATTAGAACAGAAACTTCATAAAATATGTAAAAAGGTAAGTAACAAAAACAAATTGGGTTAAATTGCAGTATTAAACATGCAGAATGTAAGTCCGCATGTCTCAATGCTACTTTATTCATAGATCCCGTGAAGGAAAACGAAGCTATTCCCTATGTGAAGTATATAATAAATAACGGCCACTGTTTTCAAATAGATAATATATAAATTTATCAGGTATACTACCTCAAATACTAATAGCCTGGGAGTCAATTATATCTTTCTGTTATTTAAAATTGTTATCGAACACTTCTTGCACAATTTTACCGATCACTCTAAAAAGAATGATTCGTCTCGGATGGAAGACCAACTCGGCTCTTCGATCCTCTCCTAGAGACATCCTAGCAATGTGGCAGGTTTGCAGCAAATGGCTCTGTGTCCCATATTGATGATGGTCTTCGGTTTTTCTAGTTTATGATTCATCGAAAAATTAGTCGTCATGATCTCTTCAGCGGACACCACCAGGCGGAAGATTCGCACTTGATTTAGACTCCAAGTGTTCTTCAAATCAATCGCTAGTGACGTATAACCTTTGTCCTCTCTTGCCACCTCCCTCATCAATTCGTCTTTAAAAAACTGAAAACGTTCGTGCATTATCTTTTATTTCGCAAGACACAACCTCTTCCTTTACGCCTCGTACAATCTACCCACTGAAGCATTGGGATGAAGCTTTCGAAATTTAGTGAAGGTTCTTCGAGCTAGCCTATCCACACCTTCCATGTTTGTAGCTGACCACTTGATGATCCCAAAAGAATATACCATTAAAAAATGGAACAAAAAATTTCTCTGCATGCTGACTGACTCCTAAACAGATATTATATATATATTCTGCAGTTCGTCAGGGTTGTCAACTGCTTAATCGTGAATTGGAGGAACTTATTAATAGGTCCGATAGACACAATTTGAAGATTAATCCCGATAAATCATCAATGATGCTATTTTCTGCGCGCTCAGTGCGTGATAGGGTGATTAACGACGTAAATGTGTATGTTAAAGGGTTTGGACTACCAATTAAAGGTCATGGAGTTTGGGGGTTACCCTTGATTCGGAATGAAGATTCAAGAGACATGTGACTTCCCTTGTCCAAAAATCGTACGGCTCATTTAAATTACTTTACAACAGTAGACACTTGTTGACTAGACGTCAGGTTCAGGACCGGACTTAACTCCTCCGCCCTTATAGAGAAATTTATCGCAAAGGGATAAATTTGCAAACAACTTTTAATTAATATTTTCTTGGTCTTTGAATGTTGTCTATGTGGATCTTTTCATGTTTCTGTAGACACTGTTTTGTTAGGTTCGTCAATTTCTGTAATAATTTGTGGCTTGGAAAATTTATTAACCCTTTTCTGCCTTATTTCTTGTCTTATGTGTACTCGTTGTCCTTCGTGGAACAAATTAGGGTCTTCTAAATTTTCATTTCGTTTTGTTATTACGGTGTCCTCTTTTTTTGAATTAATTAGTTTATTTTCTTATATAATTTTTGACATATTTCTTTATGTCTCTTAATGTAATTTGTTGTTACGGCGTATTCAATGTAAATATTAAACCGGGAAAATTCTTTTGGTTTTCCATTGATGATTTCCATGGGTTTATGTTTTGTTGCACAATAAATGGTGTGGCTGTAAGCCATTATTGAGTACATAATTTTTTCTTCTATTGATAACTCATTAAAGTTTTGCAAATTTAACAACTTTATGTGTTCGAGTAAAGTTGAGTGGAGTCTCTCAACTTGTCCATTTGACCTAGGGTGGTCTGGTGTGCAAAAATGCGTCTTTATTTTGTGCAGATTCATGAGATTCAATATTATGTTGTTTCTAAATTCTGTTCCATTGTCGGATACAATTTGTTTAGGGACGTCATGGTGCGAGAAGAACTTAATAAGAGTAGGTGTTATTTCTGTTGATGTAGGTGTATTTATAGGATAAGCTTGACGTATTTAGAAAATGCATCTATTATAGTAAGGAACTTTTTCTTCTCAGCCTGGAAGGTATCGATCCGAACAATTTCGAAGGGTTCGTTTGGAGTAGGAGTAATGTTCATTTTTAAATGTACTGGGTGTCTTTGGTATTTCGCTTCTTTGCAGACATCGCAGTTGTCGATATACTCTTGAACACTGCTTCTAATATTGGGCCAATAGTAACTTCTTTTTATGCGGTTTTCTGTTTCTTCGATGCCTCTATGGTTTGTTTTACCAAGGTGATAGTTTTCTATTATTTCCAGCTAATCATCTTTGTTTTCGATATCCATTAGTTTCTGGACATCTTTTAAAATTATACGATGGGTCTGTAAAATGTTATCTTGTTGTTTCAAAAAAGGGTTCGTATTGCTCTGGTTTTTCAAAGAAAACATAGTATGTAACTTTTGGATATTCTTTTATAAAATTTATGAGGTCATTTGCAAAATTATTTTTCGATGATTGTACTTGTATTCTTTGTTTTCTATCGAAGAGTATGGTTATATTTGGAGAAGCGGGGTTATGTAACACTTCGGAAATTACGATTTGATTTTGGCCATAATTTATTGGTGCTTCTATATTTGGTACTTCGACAATAGGGTTTTCTTCGCTGTTTGAATGTATCGTCCCTGTGTCCAAGTCGATTTATTTGGGCTCATCTATTTCTTTGAGTAATTCGTCTATGAATTCTTCTTCGTCTTGAATTGCAACTCTTGATGCGACATCTATTTCTGTGCTAGGTCCTGGTTGTAACCTGAAGTATTCGTCTATCGTCATGAGTTTGTTGGCGTCAATTTCCTCTTTGGATTTTCTTATTTCTTTTGTGTATAACTGAATTCTAGATAATGCATCTGCATTAGTGTTCAATTTCCTCTTTTTGTAGATGACGTCAAAATTGTTTTCTTCTAAACTTTTTCTCCATCTATCTAGTTTGGAGTTAGGGTCTTTTAATGAAAAGAATCATTGTAACGGCTTATGGTCGGTGATGATGTTGAATTTTCGTCCAAAAATGTAAGGTCTTAAGTAGTCTACTGCCCATATGATAGCAAGTAGCTCTCTTTATATAGTAGAGTATTTATGTTCGGCTTCTTTTAAAGTTCTCGAAGCGAACAAGCAGACAAGATTGTACGAAGGGCTATGTTTGATGCGTCCGTGGTTAAATTAAAAGTCCTTGAGAAATCTGGGTATCTCAAAATCGGTTCATTCAGTAAGATGAGTTTACACTTTTCGAATGCTTCCATGAAGGTAGTGTCGTGAGTTACTTTAGCGCCCTTTCTCAACCTTAAAGTTAAAGGTTTTGTGAGTCTGGAATAAAGCGTCTATAATAACCTAAAAGTTCTAGGAAAGCTTTAATTCTCTTTTGAGTGCAAGGTACAGGATAATTTTTAATTGTTTGGTTTCATACCTTCTGGGGTAATGACGTGGTCTAAGTATGCTACTTCTTTTCTTAGAAATTCGCATTTGTCTAATTTTGAAGTTTGTGGATTGGAGTCTACGGAAAACTTTTCGCAGATTTTCTAGGTGCTCTTGTAATTAGGCTGAGTAAATAATGATGTCATCCATATACACCTTTTTACTTTCAACACATTATCCATTGCACGTTGGAATGTTGCAGGAGAGGTCTTCAACCCAAAGGGCATTCTCTTGAACTCGTAATGTCCATTTCTCGTGGAAAATGCCGTTTTTCTATGTCTAAAGGGTCCATTTGGATCTGATGGAATCCACTCGCCAAGTCTAATGCTGTGAAATATTTACATCGACCTAGTTTGTCAAGGGTGTTAGTAATTTTGGTAACGGATACTTGTCGTTCATAGTTTTCTCGTTAAGCTTCCTGTAGTCTATAACTACTCACCATTTCTGTTGAATAGAAGCGTCTAATTTTTTGGATACAACCCATATGGGTGCTGACCATGGAGATTTACTTTCTTTAATGATGTCTTGTTCTAGTATGTTCTCAATTTGTCGTCTAACTTCTTCTCTATGTATTTATGGGTATATGTAGTTCTTGCAATAAGCTGGGTTATCGTCTGTAGTTTTAATTTTGTGTTTGACTTGGTTCGAAAAAGTTAGTCTGTCACCTTCTTGGTATATTATGTTTGGAAATTCTTTTTTTAAAAATATTAATTTGACCTTTTCTTCAGGGTTTAAATGATCTAATCTGAACTTAGTTAAGCGTAGTGGTCTTGGTTTGTTTTCATTGTAAAACCTCGTTCGTACGTTCGATAAGTTTATATCTACAAATTTTTCTACACTTGATTTCTACACAATATTGGTCTAGATTGATGTCTGTGTTGCTTGTGTTTACGATGGTTGTAATGGCTTGAACATTTCTTGCTTTGGTTAAAGTTTCGGGTATCTAGCAGTTTTGAAATTTTTGATGGGGTATAATACTTGACTCCATTCTTTATGTTGGTTTTTACTTTGATGACCTTTTCTGTCCTAGCTGGTATCGAAGTTAAATCATTCACTATGGGTATAAGTTTATAGTAATTTAGACGTATTTTTGTCTGGATTCAACAAAGATTTTGAAGATCCAGTGTCAATGAGCAGTTTGATTTCCTTATTCGAAATTTAAAGATGATTTAAGGTAGCTCGTTTACATCATCGAAGGTATTGTTTAAAGACACTACGTAGGGTTCTGGAATTCTGGACTTCATTGAAAATTTTTTTTAAGTTCAAAAGGTTCTTGAGTTTCGTTATTACGTGAGTTTTATTGAACATCTATGTTTTGCATGGTAGTTTGCACTGACATGGCTTATATTGTTCCTCTTGACCTTGAGGATGTCTATATTGGTATCTCGGTTGTGCATTGTACCTTGTACTGATTGATATAGGTGTAGGATTTTGCATGTTTTGGATCAATTTGCGAACCGTTGTTGTTGCGATTTTGTGAAAGTACGTGGTTTGTACTCTGTATAACGAGGTTGCTGATTACCTATAACCAAACCCCAAAAAGTGGGGGTTCAGGACCGGACTTAACTTACAACTAAGCTATGAAACAACTTGCGCAGGATAAAGATGATTTGGAGTTCATGACAAGGCGCTTGATTGCTGAATATGAGAGATGGGACCTACAAATATCAAACAAGAGGAAAAGTGAACTCTACGACGTTATTTTTAAAAGTGTCACACTCTATGACTGCTAAACATGGCAAATAAACACAAGAATGGAACAAAAACTATTAGCCACAGAAATGGACTAACTCCACAGTTAGAAGCATCATGAAAGTGGAAAGAACCATATTGGAATATATACAGAAAAAACAGCTTAGCTGGTATGGCCATGTCCTAAGAATGGAGGAGAGTAGAATCCCTAGACAGATTATGAGTTTATACTGTACATAATTGCACCGCTATCTAAGTATTGGTTTCCAAATCTAATAGAAAAGTTTACGAGGTCCGGAGAATATACAAAAAAAAATGTTTTGTACTACGGCATCTGTAAGTCCCAACCTACATTACTCCAGTGTGTGGGCATCAATCAATAATATTCCATTTTCCGCGTCGCAACGTATATACGCTGTCCATCAGGCACATTCCTTCTTGAAAGATCTGATCACTTGGGCGTCAAAAAAGCTCGAATTTTATTTTTTACACGGAGCGTACCTCCGAAACTCTTACAACAAGTTCCCTCGTGATTAATGAAAGAATTGACGTAACGCAACGTTGTTATTACGTCGGATAAATACTTCTTGTTTGAAGTAAAGAACGCGTAACTACTGCAGTTTTTTTTATTAATAGTATGAAATCATTGGTAAAATTTCTTACTGTTAATTTCTCAATTGTTTTAATAAATGCGCGCTGTAAGAACACATCTCCAAAATCCCTCAGTTCCTTTAACGTCATACTAATTATGTCCGTAATTGAATTCAGGTGTAGGATCATTTTCATCGTGCTCTAAATTCAGCGTGGGAGCCATAAAATATTTAGGTGGATGGGACGTAAGTAAGATTTTAATGAAAGCAATTGCAAGTATTCTAGGCAGAAAATCTGGAAGGCACCCTTCAAACTGACTACTGCGAGACAAGTATGTATTTTGAATATTTGAGTAGCAAGTTGGCAGTAGATAGAATTTCAACTCCCTAATCTAAACGTAAAGTTGGACGGGGGTTAACAGGTGTGCCATAATGAGTATTAGAAACACAAATAACTTCTTAAAGCTTTGTACTGTGCGTGTATATGTTTCGAATCGCCTCTTACCTACTCCCAGGCTTATGCATAAGCTACATCAAATGCATTAACAATTTACTGCCGTGGTAATTAGGATCCACAAAAGGAAAACGCCGGGAAGAACTACATTCATTTGCGAACTAGTTATATTTAAAATGAATTTTCCTTTACCAACACAAATTTTTGCCTCTATGAAAAAAGTATAATTAACTTTGTTCTTTTGCGAGTTTATTTGTATAATCTTTCAACTTTATTAGCTTGTATTTTTGTTGATTATTTTTTACTTTTTTGTTTTTTTTTACTTACTTAGACTTTTATTTTTTGATACTGAAGCAGATTTGGGACAAATTAGGAAAGAGGAGTAGGTACAAAATATTTTATACAAAAGATGCAGACGTTGTGTACGAAATGGCAATAAAGGCTTGCGAAGAATTAATAATAACGGAGACCTTGGACAAGAAAGAGCTTAAGCCCCGCGAAATTTATAATATTAATGGAGCATTTCACAAGAGAGTGCAGAAACAAAACGTTAGGATTATTTATTAAAATTAGACAATGAAACGAGAATAAGGTGTCGATACGTAATAAGTAACATTAAAGACTTTCGGATTGTAATGAAATTAATGAGTAGGGGACTCCCTCATCCTTTGACACAAAAAATGGACGATTTCAGCAAATAAAGCCGTTACTATAACATAAAGTCTGAAACTTGCCGTACAAATAAACAAAAAAGTCGCCCAGGATGTTATTTGGCCAAGTCTGTAAGGTAACCTCGGTGTAAAATGAGATAAATTTTGTCGGACCGTTGTGCAACCATAAGGGTTTGCATAGCAATTTTCAGAGCTCCAAATTATGTGCAAATGTAAAACTCTAACCAATAAAAAACACAGCAGTTGGTGCAATTTTAAGAGGGTTACAGCGTTTTCAGTATAGCGTCATTGGATTTGACTTAATTCGTTTTCAACGAGTTTTAATTGCATGCGTGGCTTGCACTTTCCGCAATGTCAATACATTTTTCGTTAGATAGACTAGATTAAAATTCACTTTCGTTGAATTTACAGGAGTATTGACTATGAAAATTACTAATTTATTATAGTCCCACATCTTTGATTTTGTGTAAAGTGTATTTTATCAAATCTGCAGTTCAACTGCAGCGGTTGCAGCCCTTGCTTAAGACTTTTGATTGAGGAAAGAGCATTCAGCAGAAGAAAGATTTCCTACTTCTTTACCTCGATGCTTAACTTTATCTGCTATAAGGGAGGTTTGTTATACTTAGTAAGCTCAATAAAAACAAAAATAACCTATTTAAGACCTAAAAAGTTATCTTCACCCTAATGGACTATATTATGTAGTTTTTAGGGCAATGAAAATTAATTTATAAAAATGTCAGATCGAGTTGCCTTATTTCAAAAGTTTAGAATATGGTCATTAGCAAATTAAAACAACCTGTTAAAGCATACAAATTATTATGGACTAAAAATGCGCATAAAGAATCCTGCAGGAATCAGTAAAGCGTCTCCATCAATAATTGATTGCGTTTGTTCAGACCTGCATTGCGATTTTCTTTCGGCTACGGCGGTGTCATTGGGATTTTTGTTTGCGAATTTAATGTGGGATCTCTTGGTAGAGCCGAGTCTCCTGGGAGGACGTCTACGCACGCTATACTAATTCTGAAGAGGCTTTCAACTTTATTTCATCGGTGAAAATGTACCTGATGCAAAGTTAAATTCTTTTAATATTTCAAGCAGTTTCTTGAGCACGAGTGTCCTGTCACCCCCCCCCCCACATGAACGTATGGGTTAGTTCGAACAGCGAAAACGGCAAGAATTTAGAAAACACGTTATAAGGGTAACTACTATCTTGAGGTTAATTATTTGTCCACTTGCCAGATTTTCACGAAATTGGTTTTGGAGATCGGCCAAACTGGGGTTTCTACTGTGTTGAGTAAAAAGCTGCGTCTTTGACACCGAACGCTCCGCTTTATTTAATAGCTTATTCAATGACTTATGAATGCGAGTAAGCTGAGCTTTATAAATGGAGTAGTTGGCTCCATCAATATTTTCTGTATACATGAACACATTATACTTACAACTGAAACACATTAAATTGCTGCATTTGAGCTGGAGATAAGTTTAATTGGCGAGTCAGCAGAATACGTTTTACCAGTATTTTTCTTTCCTCCCGAATCCATGACGTATAGCTTTTTGCAAATGACCTATATTAGAATCTTACACATATTTTTTCGCCCTAGCAAAAATTAAATAAGTTCCTTTCTAGAAAATTCAATTCATTATTCAAATGACAAGGTGGAGTTTGAATTCGTAGTACATGTTGGACATTAAACCTCGTGCGGTAACACATCAAAGAGACTTGCTCTAAATAAATAATAAAGTGAAAGACATTAAAAATGCAATTCTCGAAACAAGTGGCAGTGTGTTCCTTGCTATTTTCACCGCATGTTCTTGCAAATAGTTTACACGGCTAAATTATTGAAACTAAACTTGTTCGGAAATTTGCGCGACCGAATATAAACTAGTGATTTATTTTCAAATATTCCTGAGGAAATTCACACCTCACCATTTATACATTGTTTCAGTAAATAAAAATGTAAAATAGGAAATTGCGGCCCGACTTCTCGCTAGTTTTCCTTTTTCTTTTACTCCGTTTTATGCAATTTTTTAAAAATGTTTTATGCATACATCCAAAAATAATTGAACCTTTTGTTACCAGTTGACACCAATTTCCAATTAATGTTCTTTATTGAATTCCATTTTTTCCATGCAACGAAAAATAAAAAGGCATTCTTGTTTTTATTATATTGCCTATCGACTTGAAAAAGTTGCTTTCTGCATGTTAAATCGTATTAACTTAACGCTTGCAAAATATTGGAAAATTTTTCCATAAAATTAAGCATTTAATTTTGCCCCGCACGCAGTAACTCCCCTAAACAACGTATATATTACAGCAAAAGTACCAGTCTTATTTAATACACTGTAATAAACAATTTGCATAATGACATGCGTTAACCAAACCAATTTTATTCTTATTACGACATCAAAGACATAATTTAACCAGAGGGATCAAAGAGAGGGAGAACACATAAGAACTTAATTATTTTATTTTTAAAAGGGCAATTTTTTTGTCATTTTTTTATACGTCATATTCAATTTAAATTTTCAATAACAAGCAGCCTATGCATCAAAATTTTCATATCTTTCGCATTGAAATGCTAATTTTCAGACTGCTGTTTAGTTAGTTTAAGTACGCTGAGTTATTTAGTGGCAGAATATTGCGTCTATATCAAAAATTTATTATATTATTATATAATATAATATAAATATATCAATTGTGGATCGAACGTGCGGCAATAATCACAATAGAACGCGTACCATTTTTTATTGCTGGAAATTACTTCGATCTGCCTGATGGAAAATGCATCTAAAGCTTAATTATGGGCTCTCTGGACAGATCGAAAGTGCGATAGTATATTTGTGGCTAAAATTAGTTTGTAATTGCTTTCGTTTCCAGTAAACAGCTCTCAAGTAAATAAACAACGCAATGATATCTAAACTATATTAACAGCGTAAGTCGGATGAAATTACCTTATTTAAAAATAAAAACAGGATGTGCATCCCGCAAGGAGTCACCTTGGATTTTCGTCGGTCATATGACCTACATCAGGTTTTGAAAAGTCTAAACGGGTAAATTGACTTGCAAACTTGAAGCCGAATGCACATAGTTGCAACGAATTCAAAATCATATTACAAATAGTTTCGTGTAAAGCTGCGTTCCAAATATTAAGCGAAGTTTGCGCATTTTGAGCCCTCTCATATGCTTCTAAAATTTTATATTGATCAAAATGCCAAGTTTTGTGCAAACTTGAGTTTAATTATATAAACTCCAGCCCTCGAGATACGGCAGTAACACACTTGTAGCTATTGTCCGCACTAGTATAATACAATTAAAAGCCTTCAAATGCATTCAGTGTGAAAAGTCTAATTAGTGTTAATTCTCTGGTGAAATATGGCGTAAACGTGCAAACTTTTTATTTATTACTCTAGAAAGCAGCAAAAACCTTTCTTCTATTTGTTCTTAATATCGTATTCCATTACAGAATATATGATGAATGTTTATTTTTTTAATTTAATATCTTTTATTTAATTATAAAGGGTGCAACAAATATTGATAAATATTGGAAAAATGTATCTCCCTTTCCTCCACATGAATGGAGCAACCAAAGAATATGTGGTTTAAGTCGTTGGTCTAATGCACAATATGGATCGGGAAAAATACCAATTTTTACCAAATGGGGTGGAAACCGACCATGGTTGGCCATCAAACGTATTATGGTAACAAAAAAGTTTCTTGAAAGGCAAAGATCCTCAAACCATATTTTTTCGCATAAAGTTCGATTAAAAGCTGCAAATTGAGTGCTAAACTCCAAAGAAAATTGACTCCATGAAAACTACCATTCACTTAACATTTCACGATGATAATGGGCGATTAGATCTATGTGCGGAATTTCAGTTCTTGAGACTTCAAGATTGGTGATTGGTAGGTTTTTTGTTCAAATAAATTAAATATATTATATAAATTCTAAACTTACTTCTTACTAGTGTTTAGGTATATTTGAAACAAGTAAACAATGCCACGCTGTTTAAATTGCAAAGTCCCTATAAAGGCTCGTGTGCACTCTGTCGCAAAACACATCAAACTTTCTGAGTGTCCTAAACGGCGATCATGCACAAAACATAAATAAACAATAAATGCAAAATAAACATAATTTAAATTTATAGACCTCCATCCATCAATACTCTCCTTTTTGTTAACGATTTAAATAAATCAGATATGAAAAACAATGATCATATAAACGTAATAATTGGTGATATCAATTTGGATATACTGGGAGATTCATGTCTGTTAACATGTGACATATATGTAAATACACTTGGTGCAAAAGGCTTGTCTCCTTACATAAAAATGCTAACGCGCGTTACAGAAACATCAGCTGCGTGTATCGATCATTGTTTTGTTAGTACTCCGTTAAATATGAGAAATTTAGTAAATCTAAGACCAATAATTCTAAAAACAACCATTAGTGACCACTATTCAATCATGCTTAAAATAAATTTCAATTCAAATAATATATGGTACGTCCCTGGCTGTAGAAGGTGAAAGTGCGTGCACGAGAGCTCCGAATTTATACTCAAAATTACCGGGATATTTCGAGTGAATCGGCGCGTG
>JAUIMW010001107.1:0-13682 GCA_033557785.1 Enochrus cinctus
ATTACTTATTATAACTTTATAGATTCAAGTAATTAATGTCACATTTACGTATTAGAAACAAAACTTACTCACAGTACATATTTGTATTTTACAAGAATTTTGCCATAGTGCAAATAATAAATGGTTAAAAAATTGTTAATAATTTTTTTATACTGGACGAATTATCCTCGACATAATTCTTTGTCTGCGGAATTACCACCACTGACTTGAGACTGAAGATGCATTTTAGAAAATATTTCTCAAATGATATATTTAATGATTTAGCAGAGAAAACCGGCATGCATTTTAATAATAAAAAACTGGATTATTTTTTATAATAAGTATTTTTTATAAGAAGTGCTATAATTAATATATATTACGGGTAAGTGTGTGTGTGTCAATTAACAATAAAATAAGCTCATTAAAACTTTTAAAACCAAGCACGTTTTTGACTAAGTTTAATGCAATTAAAACTGCATACAGAAAATTCCTTTTTATTCGTAGTTTACCTGTAAAAGTTACAGTAACATTTTTCTGCCACTTTTTACAATAATGCTTAAGCCATTCTGTGCGTTTATAAATTTGTAATAATGTTCCTATATGTGAACAGGTATGTTGCTGAATTTTGAAAGGTTTGTGTTGTGATTACAGGTTGCGCATTCCTGACGTACTTCAGCCCGGAGAGTGCCCTCAACGCCCAGAACGCTCTGCATGAAAAACACACGTTGCCAGGGGTAAGTTCTCCAACATCATTAGCGCGCCCGCCGCCTGGCGCCCTTTTTATGCTCGTATTGTGTTTAGATTTTATTCTTTGTGTTTGTTGGTGCTGCTGGAAATTTCAGAGTGCGGCACACAACATATTAATTCTTCTTCAACCGCATAACGCTGCTATTGCGCATTGTGGTCTCCTGAAAAACTTGTTTGTAATTTTAAATATTGATCTCCCTTAATTTCTGAGAAGTTTTCTCTGCTGGAATTTTGGTTACAAGCGGATTTATTTTTATTGTTGTAACGAAAACGTATTTTAACAATAAAAGTGAGAATTTATAAAGATGTAGGTGCGATAAGTTTATTTAAAATAAGCGCAATGTTTTCTATGAAAAGACGTTTGATTACATTTTGCAGCCATGTAGGAGATTTCACGTAAGCCTATCGTAAAAGGGAATCCCCTAAGGAGAACATCGTGGAGGACGAGTTCCTGAAAAATAAATACCCGGTCATACAGAACAAAAAGGGGAATCCAATTTTTAGCGGCAATCCTCTGTAACCGCGGAAGTTGAAGTCGCTAGGAACAAGAAAGAGATCCAATCGAGCTATCGGCAAGCACATCGGTTCTATTTCTTTATATTAGATATTCCTGCTCGCATACCCTTAACAATATTCAAAGGAAAGTTTATCCATTACCGCGAATCCAATTGGTCTGATTAAAAATAACAGGAGTTGCAAGTCAATAACGAAAGTAATTCTCCCAGTACGGGCGCATGATCTCCGTTCAGATCCAGGAATAAATAGAAAACCGATCGGAGAACGCGAATATTTCACATATTGACGTTTCATTTGTTTCACCTCTTTGTGTTATTTTTGGTTTGGGTAGTGAGACTCGAGCCGCACATTAAATTACGGCGTGGTAGTAGTGTATATGTCTACGAGAAGTTTGGTTATGCCTTGCTTGTGCTCTGCTTGTAGCATAAACAAACATGTCGATGTTATCTTAAAAAAGTGATCCGTCTTTAGTTCGCTGGTGACTTTCATTAGAGTGTGTTGCAAGGAAGTTACATCCGTGGTGCAGGAAGCTGCCGGGCCCGGTTCTTTTCTTGTTTCCATAGTGGTGTGTTGTGTGTTGGTGGTTAGCGGTTTACTTTCCGAGGATGGATTATGACACACTACTTGTTTATCCTGAACTTATCTCTTATTACGATGCTATTCTGGTTTGTAATGTGCTTGTTTTCTTTATTCTACATAAATATTTATGTTCCAGAACATTTTGGTTTATTATTGTTGATATTGTAAATTGTAGATTCTGCGTTATTGATTTCCATCTTGCTCAAATATTTTCTTTTCTAATATAACATGCAACTAGCCAAAGAATATTTTTATTGAATTAACTATAATTCTCTAGAAATGACAAAAAATATCCTTATAATTAAGTTTAATTGAACGTTGTAACCCTGTACATGTTTTTATTTTATTATAGAAAAATCGAAAACAAAATTAATTTTTTGATTTATTAATACATACACTCCGCGTTTTATTACTTCCTGTAATAAAACCAACAATGCTGAAACCCATAACAGTTTTAATAAACTCTCGTTAAAAACCTGTAAATGCAGCCAATCACAAGTGTTCATATCCTGAATAAATTGTTAAACCGTAAAAGTTTATAGGGGAAAGAAAAACAGAAGTGGATTTCACCAGCGCGTACTAAATCTAAATTGTATAAAGTTGGCCACATTTGACTTTTCTGGACTTTAAACTCTACACTCCAGCTCCAGCGACTGTTATACGAACCCTCTCGAGATTCACCTTCAATGCAATAATGGCCATCTGCTGTTTTATCGTCATACAAGTACAATATTATCGGAACTTATTCGAGTAGCAGACGGCCACGCTCGAGTTATTTTCGACTTGTAATAACTCTTCTTCCCTAATAAATAATGTTATCGGGACGGCCAGTGTACACCGAGAACTGCTGGCTGCGGTTTAACATTGAATATACTGTAGTTTCTATAGTGTTTCCAATTTCAATTTCAATACTAGAAGTTACTGCAGTGTAACTTAATTGGTCTAGTGCAAAATTGAATCTCTGCATGAATGATAGCTCTAGTTAATTATTATACTCTAGATGCTGTGTATAGATTATACAGTTTCAGCGTTCCGAACGTCTCGGAAGATATTGTCTGGCAATTAATATTCGTTTGTACTTTGAAATGTCGCAAGACTTTTAATAAATTAGTTTGAGGTTTGGATAATTTACAAGATACTTGCTTCAAACGAACTAAGAGCTTTCAATTTGTAATACGTTTACTTGAAAGTAATGAATAAATTAAAATTGACTAAAATTTTTCAATTTAAGAGAATAACAAAAAAAAAACGTATTATTTATATTGTAGCAATGTCGAAGTTTGAAACAAATGGTCTAAATAATTCAGTTGACAAAGTAGTGTTTATTGTAGTAGCGGAGACAGTCAAAGACGTCATTCGATATAACCATAGTAAATTTACTGCCCGTCTTTGATCTTTTACTTGGAACCAAATTTAATCGTCCTTCAAGTTTGCAAGGGACAGAGAAGGAGTAAATGTTCCTTTTTTATTTCGGCATTCGATCCATCGGCAATTACCAAGTAAAACGGGACAGCTTTCAACGGGGAACGTAAAATGTATACCATGTGTTTTTCACACATGTTAATTCTAAAGAGAAAATAAGCGGAGAAATGAGCCGTTTAAAAATTTCCATTAGGCAACACTCAACGGTACATGTTTCACATAGTTTTGTATACAGTGTATGGTTTCGGAAATAATGACTTAAATGGATACTACTCAAAAATATTTATGACCTGTTCTCGTTCGTAATATTACTTCACTTTTAATTTTAGAACGTCTTGGTGAAAGCGACGCTCGGCGTCGTTTTCTCCATGTTCCATATTAAATTTTTTCATAAACATAAAATAATTTAATTAAACTTCGAGTTCGCTGATGCTCCTTTTGATAGCGTCAAAATAAAAAACACATGATTGTCAAGTGCAATAATAAATACATCATGTCACACAACTTGTCATCTCAGTTCGTATTAGTTCAAAGTTAAGTGTATGCGTGTGTTCCAGCGGTAAAAAAGGCAAATAGTGTAATAACGCGAATGAATAATACAGCAGATAGCGCAGATAATGCAGAGCGCCGCTTATTTTTATAGACGGTACGCACACATACAACCACAGAAACAACTGTTTGTTTCACACATTATAAATATGAATATTTTTGATAAAAATTAATAAATGGCTGCAGAACGCCAGCATACCGACCGTTGTTGGTGTTTCGGTTGATATTTATTTTCATAACATCATATATAAATATGCCGTTTAAATTTATTTGCGCATTTATTATAAACGAATAAAAGTTGGGCGATATTATCTACATTTTAGTCGCATGGTATTTTGTGCATTTCCATCTCTCTGTATTTTTTTAAATTTTGAACGAATAGACACTTTTAGGCAATTGCTACACTTTAATTACATCTTTTCTAAAAGTACACTTTGAAAGTTTTTCAAACTTTTCTTATGTTCTGGATATTACAATTTTTATAGCTCAGCCTTTTTTAACTTTAAATTGTATAATAAAATAATGTAATTGATTTCTATATCTAAAAAATTCAATAAAAATCGAAAATCTTAAAAAATAAAAAATAAATCTCAAGCTTTTAATGATAATCCTATTAATTTGACAATAAGTTTTAATTTTCTTAGATTTTTGACTTTTTTAATCCATTTTTTCCAAACATATAAATCATTTCACAATTGTGTTTCAATTTTCCAAGAAAAAAATTTAATACAACTGTAACATAAAATAACACTTTAAGACATGTCAATGCGTTTCCTTTAAAATCAAAAGGATTTTATGTCTGCGGTTTTCGACGCACACGCAGTACGAATAATTGACTTCCATGTGAAAGTTCTTATACAAAGTTTTCTAAATATCAATATTACTAAAAATGCATTTGTTGTGCAGCCCTGAGCTTCAAAAAACTAGCCCAATACCACGCATCTTTACATTTTTAGAGTAACAAAACCTTGAATCTTCGATACAGTTTTGACCTAACTCGCATTGATTTTTTTACTTTTCCAAAGATCAAGAATGGATTGCATGGTCATACGTCGACGCCTTTAAAAATGAAATTTTGTCTGTACCGACAATGAGTGGAATAACTGACTCCAGAATTCGTTCGAGCGAATGTAAAAGTGCAGTAATCATCATGGAGAATCTTTTGAAAAGCAAACATAAAATATATATAGCTTAAAAGTTCGAGGAAACTTCAATAAGATTTATTTGCAAGGATTGTGCATCAAGTCCATAACAATTTACTCTATTTTTTATACAACCTCTTAATTTTGAGCCATTCAACTTCTAATTTTGAAAATAACTTTCAGTTCCACGTGTGAAGTTTCCTATGGTAATTCTTCTTTACAAATCAGTTATGGTAATGCAACTTGTGACGGCCTCTTCCTCTACTCGACGAACGTAATCGCGCCTAGAAAAGCTAAAATTTCGGGGCTTCGGAAGCTTTCAAAAATACGTATTTCCTCTTTTCCACACGAAATCGTCTACAGTTTGATTGTAGTAAATTATATCGAGACTGCCATGGCAACCGAACCCGAAAGTTCGCTCTCAAGTTGAAATTTCATTGAAAAACTATTTGTTATGAAAAGTTTCCCGCAAGTACAATAAACGCCTCGTATCTTTTGTTCAATTTGAACGCTTCTAAAAATATGTATGGCGCTCTGCTTCGGATTCTAAATATGTAATTCTGGCACACGACAGAACCAATAACCCCAGTTGATATTAATGCGTTCGACGTCTTTATACAAGCGCGACATTACGTGTCATTGGGTGTTCAAACGTTTTCAGTTAGGCTTCATTTGCAAACAAGAGACATCGCCCTCAAGATAAATCATTCCGTTGTCAGTTTGACGTCGTTCCATCTTGAGGAAACATATATTGGTTTCAGTTTATGAGTTTCAGACACATGCAACATTCTCTGTCGGCGAATAACTAATTTTACATGTTATTGGTTGGGGCACGTTCTTCTCGCTGTTACGTGCTACCACTCGCACCACACGTTAAAGTTATTGTATTAATTTTGCATGATAACAATTACAAAAATGTTACTTGTACTTGTGTACACATACCAGCGAATGTAAAATTTTATTCTTATAACTCGTTGAACTTAAAATGTAATTTTTGCGCAATTAATATCCGGTATTATTCAAAAATAATGCAAGGAATTCAAAATTAAAACATCTCCACCACTGCGTATACAGCGCCAGTGTATACAAAGGGTTATTTTTAGATCAGTTTTATTACTTAACGTTGAATCATACAGAAGGGTTTGTATGCGACTTCATGAAAACTGAATAGCATCGAACACTTGAACGTGTTCGAACATTATAGTCAAGAGATGCTCTGGAAACTAAATCTAGGATGCATATGGTATTCTAGCACCAAGATTAAAATATA
Organism: Enochrus cinctus; assembly: GCA_033557785.1. Taxonomy (NCBI): domain Eukaryota; kingdom Metazoa; phylum Arthropoda; class Insecta; order Coleoptera; family Hydrophilidae; genus Enochrus; species Enochrus cinctus. The sequence continues at coordinate 6,205 of JAUIMW010001107.1, forward strand.
TGGAAGCCGTAAACAGCTATGGATCTATTTCTGGCATCTTAGTTCAAACATTTTCGATCACTGTTGGTATTTCAGAAATGAAATAACAAATAAACCGCGCAAATCGACATGATCCAGGCGGTATATCGGCAATTTTAAAAATATACAAGTTACCTGAGCGAAATTCGGAATTTTTCCTTTTCTCTAGCCATAAAACTCAAAAGGTATGTTTATTTAAACTATGTGTGGAAAATTTTTCGTGACGCATGCTACTCCAATATTTTCTCTCATAAACCAACCTCAACTAAAAATATATTTCATAATATTTAAACTTTTTACAACATATGTAATGCTGTCATAATAAAATTTTTGTTGAATTAATTTTTCTATATTTAGTATTGAATTTGGAAAAAGGATGCTATAACATTAATTTTAAACTCAATTTAGGGAATTTGGCGTTTAACTTCCAATTAAAACGGTTCATTTAATTAACTAGAAACTATATAAGCGAACTACATAAACAAAGTCACATTAAGTGTCGAAATTTCCCATAAAACCTAGGAGAATTTTATAGCTTATTAAATTAAACTCTGCCCTACCTACTGCTAATTCTGTAGAACGTCGTCCATAAAACATTTATTGCAGTATAGGCAGTAAGGGCGCTAGGAAAAGACGGAGATGGCAAGCGGACAAAAACGTAACAATCTCTGTGACACACAACACTTTAAAGGGTCAGCGGGAAGCGGGAAAAATGCCATCAAAAATTCAAGTGGAGAGGTCCAATTTAAAGACGATAACATTGGCACGTAGTAACTATGAATTCTAGGGCAACATGCGCCCTTACTTTGCCGCTCTCTTCCATTTGTCAAATTGTTCATGACCAGCGGTAATGGCAAATGGGCCTGGCAGGTCCTGTAATATTCAAAAGACAACCCGTCAACCATCAAATGCTCTTGGTACCCTTATTTTGCAGGCTAAAATTTCAATAACATTTCGCCTCTCATTCAAACGCCACATCTACCGTGTCAGAAGGGTTAGTTGTGCATTTCTGGTCGACCGTTTTCGAATATTAATAAACTTTTCAACTTTCCCCGTTAGTGGTTTAATATTTTAATCTAACACAAATCATTTATTCATAAACAAATTCTATTATTCAGGTCGAAGCGCATTTTTTTGTCGTTTTAATTTAATTGCAGAAGGTTCGATATGTACACGTAGAATCTTGACAAATTGACAATTTTCAATTAAAATTTTAATTTTTAATTGGAATCGAGCTGTGTGCCAATGAATAATTTAAAATACAAGTACAGCTTATGGGGGACATTGGACGGACTTCAATTAAAAACTATGAGATACACAATTAATAACAAATAAATGTACAGCAATACTTTTAGCTTTATAACTCAATTTGTTTGTTTTTTATTCTTGGAAACTATTACTTCATCTAAAGTAGTTGATTCTCAAGAGTACAACTCTAATTTGAAATAATTTATTTTTGTAAATGCACATTGTAAAGGAAGGAAATGATAACAAAGTAGCCGTTTAAAAAGTATGTATAAAACCAATTAAATAAAGCATACTGGCTGACAAGAAGAAACAAATATAAAATATAAATATTGTTAGCAAATTTAAAAATAAAATTCATTGTGGAAGTCGGTATTTAAATTTTTTCTTAAATACTAATAAAATGACTATACTTTTATTTTAATTTAGTATAAACAATTTTGATATGATTACGATGTTACCGTTAAAGTAATTTATCGGTTTTTATAAACACAAATCAAATAATTCGGCTGAAGCAATTAATTTAAGGAAATTAATTCGATTAACTGGTTTTTATTAAGAATTCACCACAGTTAATAACCGATGTAATTTTCAATATGTAATCTAAGATTACGTCCCACAAGAATCCGTATGTCCATAGTAAAACGATACTTGAGATAAAGCTATTTTTGTTTTCAAAGTTGATTACATTAATCAATGAATGGAGATTTCTTTGCTTATTGGTCAAAGTTTTAACGTCTCTTCGTATGGTACACATAAACTAATTACAAAACAGAAAATTATTAGCTCTGAGGTATAATTTATAATATTAATTTATGTGAATTATAGGAAGACACGTTCAGAGTACATATGTACATATGTTTAAGATATCTAGCGACCGTCTATGTTTGACTCCGTATCAATTATTATGATCATATACTAATTGCCATATTGCTATATTCTAAATTACCCTTACCATTTTGAAAACAATTAATCCCAATAAAAATTAAAAAAATGTAAACAACGATTAATGTAACCAACGTTGAAAAAAATGGGAGTATTAATTTATTTACTTGTATTCCTTTTCATATGTTTTTAACTATATTTTTACATATTCTACAGAATAAACTTTCAAAAGATATACAGTTATATATTTTGAACTACTAACGCCGGAAGCCTATTACAATTACAATTATAATATTAAACTCTTTTATTTCAAATTGTCTTACACAGTAATATCCAATGGGCTTTGTGTTCTCTAGGCTTCAATTATTATATGTATGCATATTTTGTTTGCTTTATTGGTTCTATTTATTATAATAGAATGTAATTAGAGGGTGCTAGTTTGAGGCTTATTCTGTTTGCTCTACTGAAACTGCTAATAAATAATTAACAAACAACAAACATAAGCTTATTAATGTAATTATTGTAACTTAATACCTTTAATATTAACTACTTTAATGGGAAGGTATCTACAATTTTTTTTTCTTTAACGCATCTTGAATATGGTGACCACAATTCAATTAATTCAATTGAAAGGGTAGGGCTATTTAATATACCTGTTAATGAATGTTTTATTCTTACTATTTCTTTGCTACCATTACAAGAATCTACTATGGTCTGAGATATATTTATTAGCAAAAATAAACTGTAAAACAATAATCTATAAGATATAATTAATTTCATTTAATACCAAATACCTATATTCCTAGAAAAAAAGGCTTCTAAATCCTTCTATAAAATCGTTTTCTTAATTTTATGTCTCTCTTTCACAAAAAAATAAAACGGTATTAGAATTTTCGCGATTATTTTAAAATGGTTATATAATTCAATTAAAGAATTCTTGTATATATTATATTTAACACTGAATTTTTATTACTAAAAATACATTTGTTATGAATTAAGGCAGTTTCATGATGTTCTTTGGTCCATCAGATTTCTAATGATACCAATTAAGCTGATGGTTAGTAATAAGGATACTTTAAAGTAGCTTGTTATAGCATTCCTATTAAAATCAATAGAAAATTTCTACATTTTCCTATTAATTGTCTGAAATGAGAGAAACTGCTTCACATCCAACTGTAGTTTTAATTCTTTAAACTTCAAGTAATGATTCTTTTAAATGGCAATTATTTATTTATTCATTTATTAAAATTTATCAAGTCCTATATATTAATAATATATTAAATGCATAATTAAAACAGTTTTGGCAGTTTCAATTCAATCTTCAGTAGCCAAATTTACTATTTCGCATCCTCTTCACAATTTCTGCCCTTTGAATGGATAGAGAATAAATTATTCAAAATTAATGATTTAAAACAATTTACGAAATCCATGCAACAACGTAAAAGTTGCTGAGTAATTATTAGAATACATACATTCCGAATTACCTTTATAACATCATTACAAAATTCCATATGACTCACCACATTTTTTAGTGATACTTCTTCCTCATCATCTTCCTCTTCATAATTTCTTCGCTTTCTCTTCTGTTTGTTGATGAACGAGCTATTCAGGCTATCAAATGATTAGTTCATGAACAAAAGCAAGTTTGCTGTATCTACTGCTTTATGTGGAATATTATTAATTTTTGTACAATAGATATTAAAGCCTTAATAATAAAACTTGAAGTGTAAGATTATATATAAGTAAATACACATACATAATATTTTACATTTCATTGAAGATGACCTCATCATTCATGAAATTTTTTGAGAAAAAAATTAAGCAGCAAATTTTACTTTTTTTGTCTATTAGGTTGGTAAGAAAATAATTGAGGCTTGGAACTTTTAATTTTAATCGCATATATCTCAATATATAATAAATTAAATCAATAGAAATAAGAACCTTTGGAATCGATTCACTTTTGCCAACTGTAAGTTCATTTATTCTGGTGACATAAAATTTTGGTGTTCTGGAATCGATAAATTCTCGGAATTCTATATGAAGCGATCGAGGTGTAAAAATGATAATCGGCTGGTGAGAGGTCCGGTGAATATGGTGGGTGAGGCAAAGCTTCATAACATAATTCAGCAAGTTTCCGCAGCGTCTGAAGTGTGGTATGTGGTCGGGCATTATCATTAAAAGAATGGTACCCACCCTGTTGACTATTGCTAGGCATAATTCTTGCAATTTTCGGTGCATTTCGTTTATTTCTTGACAATACTTTTCGGCTAGATAGTTTCGCCTGGATCCAGAAAGTTACAGTGGATCAGACCGGCTTGTGACCACCAAACTGTCACCATCGTCTTTTTTGGGTGCAACATCGGTTTAGGAAAATGCTGTGGAGCTTCGTCGTGGTTTAACCATTGTGCAGATCGTTTCCGGTTGTCATATAGGATTTCATTGCAAGTTACAATACGATCCAAGAATGAATCGTTGTTGTTTCTTAAAAGAAGCGCAGAACTCACCTCAAAACGAATATTTTTTAATATCATTTAATGCATGTGGCACCCATTTGTCAAGCTTTTTTGTTTTGCAGAGTTGTCGGAGATGGTTTAGTACTGTTGGATGACTTACGTTTAATCTTACAGCAAGCTCACGAATTGTTGTACGCGGATTTGTCTCTACCAACACTTGCAATTCGTCATTATCAACTGCCGATGACCGCCCACGCCCTTCTTCACCTTCAAGACTTCCATCGTCATTTCACCATTTTTGAAACCAACATTGTACCGTTTTTTTCTTTTTGAAGTTAATATAATATTTTGACAGACAATTCTGCAGTTGTTATGTCCTGCATGTCAACATCCTGCGCTGTTATTCCGGCTATACAATAAGTGAATATTGTAAACATTTCTTCAGTTATACCTTCGTGTCCACCATTTGTACTCCTGCAAGTTTATATACATCTAAATTGTAAAACAAATTATTTTCCTTCTTTCTTCTTGAAAACCAAAAAGAAAAGAAATCATTTATTCAATTTTTTTTTTGCTTTTAAGTTATAAAAAACATAATTGACAAATATTCCATCATAAACGTAAAATATACTTCCACAATACAGTCTAGTATACCCTCCTTTTTCATCGGAACAAGCATCTCTTAAGCTGAGTTCACAGCAATGCGTTGGTAGTTAGTACGTTGAAAGAGCATTTAATGCTTTGCGATGGTCCGTTGCTACGTTTACGGAGGAAATGGCCAATGGGAGACGCACTCGTTTATGTTTTGCTGCAATTGCAAATGCGCCAACTTCGACCGTTTGTGTGTAACATGTTGACGGCCTTATTCAACAGTCTTGGACACGTCGGTCGACACCATTTTTCCATTTCACAAGATATTGAGCAGCTCGATGTATTGGTTTTTGGTATTTTATGTCATTTGATTAGCTGTTTGTGCTGTTATGCTCTTTCTTACAGTACAACATATGACATTTGGAGTTACAGAAGAACTCCTATTTAAGAACCAATTCGGGAACTCAAAGATGCTTCCTAAACTGGAAGAGTTCTTAGTGTGCCATCTACGGTGACCTTTGAGAACTACTTCACGTTTGAAACTTTGCTAATGACTTTAACATATTAGGTTATGTTTATGATTTTTAAAATAAACCTTTTTTAATTGTTCGCACAAATTTAAGATTTTTATTATATAGTCTTGATCGATTATTTCTTTTCAAATTAAAAATAAATTGTTGAGTGAAATTAAGATAAGGTTCCCTTTGTCACACTTATTGCTGATTAGTCGATTCAGGTGTTTATCTAGGTATTATTTTCCTTTGTTTATAATCTTCCTTTTTACAGACATATGATCAGCTAAATTCTCCCTCTTTTGTACTTATAATTGTCAAAGTGTATTGTTAGAATCTACACAGTATTTGTTACTTGCTTGCTGTTTTAATATACGTTTTTAAAACATAAAATAAATGTCATCCATCGACTTTGATTTCCATCAACCTATTTTGATTACATCTCTCGGCTCTAGAACAGCCTAAAACTTACCCTGATAGTCAGGACTGACTGAAAAACTAATATACTAAAATCCACTCTTGCCTTGACTTTTGGTTGTATAATACTACATAGTAAATTCTATTGAAACATTAAAATGATTTATATATGTCACATAAGATAAAATTTAAACTTAAAAAAAAACAAATATCTAATAAAGATTTGCAAACATTCAAAACTATTACTTTTAATTAAAAATATTTGTTTTTAATTATAACATAAAAAAATATAGTATAAGGTATGAAAGAAAAGTCCATACATTGAAAACTGTTTTTATTTGTCAAAATAATTTTTGATCTTATTTAAAAGATTAGTTACAATTAAAATTCCCGTTGAATCAGTGGGTGGTTGGTGGTTCTCCATTAAATTTAACAATGAAGTTGCTGACTGCAGTGCTTCTTATGTACTTGAATTTCCTAGGTAGTTGGTTCTTCTGCTTTGATTGTTTGTCCTGTTGCCTTGGTGATGTCTTCATCCCTTGATTCCTCTTGATTTCTTATTCTATTTTCTTCTTCTTCGTTTCTTACAAATTCCAGAATTTCTTCTTCATTCATAATTTGGAAGCCAGTGTCGTTAAAATCATTTAAGACATTCTTCCACGTCAGTAATTGTAACTTCTTTACCAGCTTCAACTAACATGGAAGTTAATGACTCAGAAGACCCTTCTTCTTTTTGCTCTTCTTCTACTATATGGTTCTCTACATCAATTAATTTCTTCCATGCTTTAATTAGCGTTAACTTTTTGATTTCATTCCATGCATCACTTGTCATTATGACACTGTCTTTTATATTAAAATTCTTATAAAAATCATTTTGAGTTTCTCCTTGCGACGGAGATGAAAGTAGTATTTTTTTAAAGGTTTTAAATTTTGTATTATTCTATGTATTTTATTAGGCTTGTTACATTTGGAGATAAAAACTGAACACGATAACGCCCATCTTCTCTTAATAATTCTTCGGCACTTGGATGTGATTGTGTGTTATCAATCAGGAGAAGGATGTTTGCTCCAACGTTTCCGGTTTCTTCGTGGAGACGTTCTTCCTCGAGGATAAAAAATTTATCATACCATTCGGTAAAGAGGGTCTTATTGATCAACGAACTTCTTTGCGATAAATAATAAACAGGAAATGTTGACGATTTAAATGCTCTTGGGCGTTCTGATTTCCCTGTTACAAGCAAAGGGATTTTGTGGGTACCCGTTAAATTTGAGCACACTAGCAGCGTTATCCGATCCTTCTTCGTTCTATGGCCTGGCGCTCGAGTTTCGTGCTGACCAGCTAATGTTCTACGAGGCA
>JAUIMW010001108.1:0-13681 GCA_033557785.1 Enochrus cinctus
CGAAACAATCGTTTTATCCTTATTTTCAATACAATACAAATGTATTTTAATTCTTTGTCAACAAAAAATTTACTTAAATATACATTCATAAATGTAGATAAAAATACTAATACATTATACGGGATACGATATATTTTTTTTCCAGCAAAAAAATGTAAAATATAATTTTTGTGTGGCCAGTATATACTAGACCCCTTTAAGAATATATGTGCAGTTTCAATGTGTTTCGACTTTTCTAAAAATTAATTGTAATGATATTCTTATAATTATATTTACACTAAATATTTAAAAAATAATGTATCTAAAATTAATTTAAAAAATCAAAAATCTAATGAAATCAAAGAATTCCCAAGCTTTCGATCACGGTCGTGACCATCATCAGGAAATATATAATAAATATAAAATGATTTTTTAAAATGAAAATAAGAAACAACTATATTAAAAAAGTTTATATTTTTATATATGACAGTGTGTCTACTTTATATGTTTCATTAAATTGTAATAATTGTGAGCCAAATTTTTAAAAAGGTTTTCGTTTATTTTAATGTGTAACATTTCACTAATTAGTCTTTTATTAAGATTGATTTCGGTATTATCAAAGTCAAATATGTGTTGCTTTTCGTGTGCATGTGTGCTTAAGCCTGAGTTATTATTGTTATGTCTAACATAATTTTTATGTTGGTGTATTATATTTCTTAATAATTATGATGATTATCCAAAATAAGAGGAGTTACAGTTAACGTTGAATCTTATATACATTGTCGTGTTTATTTAGATAGTTTCTTTTTGTTTTTAAAAAGGTAAAAAATTGATTAGCTTTATTATTATATTGTGAAGGCTACATGTAAGTTGTCTTTTTTTAAGTATTTTACTTTTTTGTTTGCGTATGGCAATGATTTTAATCCTTTATACGTTATGTTTTAAAGTTTTGTAATTATTATAATGTAAGTGTCCTCGTTTCTTTATTGAATTTTTATGTTCTGTTTCAAAAGTGAATTTCAAATTGTTGTTATAACTATTAAATGTAGAAATAATTTCGTCAATTCAAGGATTAAAAGAAGGTTTAATTTTTTTAAACAAACGTCCTCTAAAACTTCCATAACTAGGTTAGCAATAGTTGATGATATGCAACTACCCATAGTTATGCCAAATGTTTGTTGGTAAAAATTGTCTTTATATCGAAAAAATGTATTTAAACAAAATTGTACAAATTCTGCGAATTGTGTTTTCGTTAACGTTGTATGAGGTTTTATGTTGTTCCATCTTTTATGTATAATTTGTATTGCAAGATCAGTTGGAATGTTAGTGTAAAGTGACATAACATCTAGTGATAATAACAAATGGTAATGTAATTGTAAATTGTTTTATTTTATTTTTGAAATCTATAGAATTTTTAATAGAAAATTGTTTTTTTCCTATATTTTTTGATAAAATGTTTGATAAACATTTTGATAAGTTATTTGGTAATTGGTGGTAGATACAATTGGTCGTATGGGTAAATTTTGTTTGTGTATTTTGGGAAGGAAATTTGTGGTTTAGATGGATGTCTGATTATTAAATTATTCATTATAATTTTGTCAATTTTCTTAGAATTATATAGTTTAGTGATTATTTCTTTGTTTGGATTTCTATTTATTATTATTATTATTTATTGGATTTCTTGTGAGTAATTTGTATGTGTTGGTGTTGTTTAAATTATCAAAAGCTTTATTTTCATAATGTTCATTTATACATGATAACTGAAGTTTGACCTTTCTCTGCAGTTTTAATTTTGTCTTTTTAAGTAAATTGATGCAGAAATCGTTTTTAATTATTTCAAGAAATGATGGTTTGTTGTTTGAGATTGTGAACATGTTTTTAAAAATGTTTCTAAGATAATTTCTTTCGTTATTTTTACAAAGAAAGGTGTTGTTTTCTACGTTTTTAATTGTGTAAATGATGTCCTTTTAAAAAAAAATTTTACTCAAAGATAAACAAATAATTATGTCATTCGGAATAGCAGTGTTTGTATAGTTTTTAATACATTTGTATCTGTAATTTTGTTCTTTTGATAATTTATCAATCTTGTTTAAATGTTTTCCTTTGATTGTGTCAAAACTGTTTTTATAATGTATGTGGATATCATAAATGTGCTGATCAGTATTAATTTGATTCTTTAATGATGTTGTTAATGTGTGTAATGATTTTGATAAATGATCTAATATTGTAAAAAATTTTTAAAATTATTACATTCAGTGCTAAAAAAATTAGCCACACTGTCATTTTTTAAAGTAGTTGTTTCTTATTTACATAAAAAAATCGCTTTTACATTTATTATATATCGCCTAAAGCTTTCTCTGATTTTATTCGATTTTTGACTTTTTTAATTAATTTTTAGATGATTTATTGAGTCAATTATATCCTTTTTCTTTTTATTTAAAAATAATTATCACAGTACCAAACTGATTTAATATACGCATTGAAAACGTATTAATCTTCAATGTTATTTGATATCCAATTTAAATATCTAGCTGTTCTGGTGTAAACAGCAGGATATCCTTCTGTTCCACATTCGGCAAATCCTCTAGAAACCACACCTTCTTGGTACCATTGCTTTTGAGTATTTTGTGTATCCGAATATAAGGTCATCAAAGGTCCTCCAGAATCTCCACTGCATGAATCTTTTCCTTTTTCTCCACCAGCACAAATTTGATTAGCTGATACTTTTTTACCTGCTTTTTTCTCACAGATAAGATTTGATACAATAGGAATGTCGACTTTCAATTTAACGGACGATAAAGATAGATCTAAAATTTTAAAATAATCATATTGTTTTTTTTTTCTTCTTAATGTCAATTTACCTCTTCCAGTTATTCCCCATCCAGAAACTGTCATATATTTTCCAATTAATGGATTCGGTGTAGTTGCCGGAGGTAGGCAAATAGGTCTTATGAAGTCTGAATATTGGACAGACTTTGACATTCTCAGTAGAGCAATATCATTATTTGCAGTCCTTGTGCTATAAAACGGATGTGGAATCTCAGATTCGACATTTATATCCACAACAGGATCGGAACAGCTGTCATCAGTTATGCAGTCTTTATTTTTGTTATAGTCCCACTCACCAAGACGAACATACGCCCTACAAATAAACTTATTAGATATCGTCCCACAACAAATGAACACTTACTTACAAATTAAATTCCAAGCGAACAGTTCCAACTATGCAATGAGCTGCAGTCAAAACGTATCTATTATTAATAAGAGTACCTCCACATTTAAATCCTGCATCTTGGCCTAATTTATCATTATATCTTAATATTGCCATCCAGGGAAATTCATCAAGAGCTGTGATCTTACCACCTGTTATACGATCTTTTTGTCTTTCTATGCCACAAACTGTCCTATTTGGTAGAATACTACCTTTCTGGGTAGTCAAATCAATCTTTCCTTTAGTTGATGAGTCTTGAGGTTTTAGAATTGGAACATTTAAATATCCGATTGTGCCACAGCAAACTAAAGGATCTGTATCATAGCCACATTGTGAACTTTTGGCAAAATCTATAATCGTCGAGTTTCTACTTAAAATTCCGTTAAGAATTACTGTGCAGGATTTAACAGGCAAGCACAACGCTTCTTCGCCATTTGGAGTAATGCAGGATGAATTTCTATCTATAATTATGAATATTGGACAAGGGGTACTTATTGAAAGTACATATTTAAACTTACCAGAAGCTAAAGATATTTTAATAAATAATACTATTAAATACACTTTTATCAGCATACTGACCACACTTTTATTATTAATTATATTTTGTTATAACGTATATATGCGTTTAATATTAAAATAAACTTTGGTCACAATGGTTTTATAAAAATATATATATGTTTTTGCAATTAAGCCATACAGGTTACGATAACACAATTTATCTTTATGTTTACTGAATCATACAGGCGACATGAAACCACAGAGTCGGTATTGCTAAATATTAGTTAGCAGCTTAATACATAGAGTGCGACACTGGGAATTCCATTGAAGATAATATTAATACGCATTATAGTAAAAGGAATGCAGTGGTCTCGAACGGCGATAAAAATTAAATATTGCGCTCGTTGCTTTATTAAGACTCTAAAAAATCATATTTTATATTTATTTATTTATCTATATTTTTAAAGGCATATGTTTTATTTATTTTTAGATCAATCTTCATATGCGTGCTGTAGTGTATTACAATTGAAAGTCACTATTTCTTGCATTTTCAGTTTGGTTTTCTTGTAAAACTTATTTTAAAACAATATGGATATTATGAACGACATTTCTTATGTTTTATTCTCAATTAAAATCAACTTTAAATTTACTATCTTTGCAAAATAATGTCTTGTGCAAACAACCATCATACCAACGCTCGATCTAAGCTGAATTCAGTAAAAATGCACGTTTATTTCTGATAGCGAAAAAAAAAAAATAACCACAACCACTAAAATACATAATTCTTCTTAGTAGAATTTTCATTGCAAGGATTTCCCATTTTATGGTTAAAAATAATTTGGCTGACACCTTTACCGTGTGTTTAAAATTAATCATTCATTAAAAGTATACACGGAATTCCCCGACTATTTCTCCGTGCAATTAACGACCATGTACAGTAACTAATTCACATGTATATCTTTCCATCTGACCATTAAATATGAATGTCTGAAGAGGATAGACACGGAATACTGGTTAAAGTAAAGCACATTCACAAAATACACAGCGTGCTATCAAGATGTTTAAGACATGACATCATAGTGTAATACGTTTATAATATTGTTTACTCTAAAACTCGTTGTTTCATTAAAATGTCTTTAACAATACGAACGTTTATATTTACCGCGTGTGTATTGTGTAAGTTTTTATTGTATATTTAGCACTATTAAATATATTTGTTTATAATAGTTTTAGTTATTTGTATAAAGACAGTTGTAACGAATAGTCAAATTCAATGTGTTGAAATTGATCAGTGCCCTGCTATAGTTAAACTTTTAAAGGAAAGACCACATACTGATAATATTAAGGTTTTTCTCAATGCCTCAACTTGTGGATTTACAATTAACAAACCAAAGATTTGGTGTAGATCCGATTATGATGCGTGCATTACTCCCGAAGGACAAAAAGGTGAGTTTCTTTTAATTATAATTCCCATCTCGACTTAACTAGCACTACATATTTTTAGGGGACTGTACTCATTATAATAAATGCCCATATTTTTTGGATAAATTAAGTGGTTCAAATGTAAAAGATGATGCAACAAAAGATTATTTGAGAAAATTTAAATGTGATCACATCTTAGAAGATGAGATAAAAATATGCTGCCCTACTGCTCCACTAGAAACTAATTTATTAACAATAAGTACTGACAAACCTCCAATTCAATTTATTCCAACAGAAAAGGAACACATAGATTTAACTTCTAATTTAGTACTGTACACATCACCTGATTTAGGAACAAGTACTATACGCTCTACTTCTCCAGTAGATGTCCCCTTACCTCAAAACTTGTATCAATGCGGGAAACAAAAATCAAACAACAGGATTATTGGCGGAGAAGTTACAGACATCGATGAATTTCCTTGGGCCGTAATCCTTCAATATAAAAATAATGACAGACCGGTTCAAAAATGTCAAGGAGTTTTAATTAGCAGTAGATATGTAATTACGGCAGCGCATTGTGTTAATATGAACCCACCAACCGTGTAAGTATAGAATTTTATAACAATCTGTGCTAGTTTTTTAATGTCTTCATAGTATTGTTATTGTTGCAGCTTTCATAGCTATTAGAAAATTTTGCAGGTTCTAGCCTGAGGAGGCTCTTTTAACAAAGACATTTGTATTTTTTTAAAATTTTATAGTATTCGAAAAAAATATAGAAGCTTAAAAAACCGTTCGCTACATTGTTCCCGGTAATCTTTTAGTTAATCAAAGGAGCTGGTAAAGGCGAAAGTAAGAATTTCAGAATGGAAATTAAAAAGCAGTGGGCTCTAATATAAAAGGACATTCTAAGACGAATCAGTGGTCAATTGAATATTGTAGATTAGATAATCTCATTTATGTAAATATAACAAAAAGATATTTTTGGCGTTTATAAATGATCTTGTAGCGGTCCCATGTATCATTTCATTTAGTTGTTATTTAGTGAAGTAAAATTTGTAAAATGTTTGACCGTCCATGCAGATTTTTAAGTCAGTTTTGAAAGCTGCCTAGATTCAATATATAACAATAATAATACTATCCGGTAGTAGATATTATGTTCATCAGAAGAGGCAGATTACGAAGGAGAGAAAAGAAGAAATAAGCAATCGAGGAGCGATCAATAAAATCTAAAAACCTCTAAAGGAAATATAAATCCCAATAATAAGGCGACATGTTCCCATTAGATAATCCTAGAATCGTCAATCTGAGCAGCTAAAATATATATAAAATATTTAATTATTCAACAAGTTCAGATTTATATTAAATTTATAAAACCACTTTGAAAAAAAAAGGAGAAATAGTACTTATACACACAAAATATAGAACTACACTATCGAAAGTCTAGTACTTGGTATAATGGACAAAGTAAAGAAATACGCGAATTGAAAAGGAAAATATGAAAAAAAGTGTATATTTATTAAATTAGTTTACATTAACGTCATTCACAATAAACTTAGAAGATATTACTATATTTTTTAATCCATTACGTTTTACAAAATATATAACTAAATGATCATGTACATCGGCGTTATGTCGTCAAGTCGTCAAGGATTTTGAGGATTATTTAAAAAACGAACATGTATACTTGAATTCTGGTTTCCGATTGAACCGATACAGTTCGGGAAAAATGTTTTTATAGTAATTAGGCAGATGACATTAAGGAGGTTCTCCTTTGATGACCATGTTCAAGATTAAATTAAGTTTATAAATATTAAAAAACAATAACACCACACCTAATGAAAATCTCACATTTTCTAAGGTTCTATGTTCTGTTTGCGTCAATACTTTTGAATTAGTGTACCAGCTCAAAAGTTGTAATTTTTATGCAGCTATGGTTTGTTGTTTACATTATTGCCTATTTTGTTGTGTATGTATATGTTAAATTAAATCACTATTTCGAGTTGAAAATAAACATTAACACAATTTTAAGTAACCAATTTTGTAGATAAAACTTTTGATATTTATACAGTAGAAGAAGTTATGTGCTATTTTTGTAAATAAGATCGTTATCATGTAAATGGAATTGCCATTATTTGACGTTTTTGTGATCTATCAATTGTCTTGCACTGTTGCATATTAAATTTATAATGAAATAAAAACATCACATAACTATTTTTCAATATTTTATAAACTTCAGAAGATTTATATATTACAGATCTTTGTAAAAAAATAAACACAAAATTTTGTGTGTTTGAGTCCGGAGTGGCCTTATAAACGTTTAAAATTCATTCTTTTACAATATATATTTTTTCCTAATCTTGCATATTTCTGTATTTATTTTAGGGACTCTGTTGTTTTAGGAGAATATGACACTCAAAATATAACAGACTGCATTTATTACGAAGGAACGGCCGATTGTGCACCTCCCCTTCAAATAATAAAAGTTGAAAGTATTTTCATATACCCCAATGATGCAAGTTCTTTCTACCATGATTTAGCCTTACTTAGATTGGCAGAAAATGTTATATTTAATGGTTGGTTTGAAGATTGTCATAAATTATAATTGTAATTAAAACTAATGTTTTTTTTTTGTAGATTATGTAAAACCAATTTGTTTGCCATCAGAAAATTTCGATGCAACGTCGTACAATACCTATACTGTAGTTGGTTGGGGACAAACTGAATTTGGTATGATTTTTCAATTAACATATTTATAGCTCTATATAAATAATTATAATTTCAGTTCCACGAAGTAATCTCAAGAGAAAGGTGGACTTGCTAAACGTACAGAGAGAATATTGTGGAGATGTTTTTCGGAATGTTTTAAGCAATCAACAACTATGTTTAGGAAGTAAAAATAGAGATACATGCACAGGTGATTCTGGAAGCCCAGCTATGAGACTAATTGGATCTGGAAATGATTTTAGCTGGTATCTAGTTGGAATAGTTTCTTTGGGATATAATAATCCATGTGGTTCATTCCCTGGAGTTTACACGTATATTCCTCCGTATGTTAATTGGATAAAAGATAATATAAGAGCATAAAATATTTGTAAGCATTAACTTAATTACATTTTATACGTTTTTATACTTAAAATAAAATAAAAGTAACTAATAGTGAAAAATCATTCATATCAGAAGCATTCAAGTATAACGGAAATTGCAAAAGAACGAACTTTGTCAAATTTTGTGCAAATTGTGGCAATTTATAAGCCAAAAAAATAAACGTTAGTCAATTTAAAACGGTAATGCACCGAAACTATTAATAATTAGAGAATAAAAATAACATTTTACAAATACCTAAAAATTTCTTCTTTATAATGAAAACATATTTTTATAATAATCTGGAAACATTACAATATCATTCATAAGATAACAGATATACCTTAAACAAACGAAAGGGTAAGTCATCATATTAATTTCTTTACATACATAAATGCTTACATCATATTATTTGAAGAAAAAATATTACATTAAAAACTATATAATGTCATCTTGACTCAATATAGCATTGTCATAATTTTTAAACAAATGATATGACACTTCTGTTCAAAACCTGTAGAAAATATTATTTATTTATTATTTTGAAATACATCATCGAAATTTAATTATGTTTTCTGCATGTATGTGTCATGGTTGACAAGTCTGCTACAAGTTTACCAATTGTAGGATCTGAATCATCAGAATCGACATCGGATACAGAGAAATTATCTGAGCAACTGTCTTCAACGAAGTCCATTAAAGGATCAATAAAGTCTAAATCGGATATTGGAGCAAAAGGTGATCAAGAACCAAAGAAGAAACCTAAAAAGAAACTAGCTACAAGTATTTGTTTAACGAACTGTAGGTATGATGTTGTGCGAAGAATTGTATCCAAATTTAACTATAAAGAAGTTGGAGAAGGAGAAAACTGGAATATGTACTGGACGGATCTGTCAATCTCTATAGAAAGGTGCAAAGATATGAAAAGATATCAAAAAATTAATCATTTTCCTGGGATGCTGGAAATATGTAGAAAAGATTTACTAGCTAGAAATTTAAATCGTATGCAACGTTTATTTCCCAAAGATTATAACTTCTTTCCAAAAACATGGTGTTTACCGGCAGACTTAGGAGAGGCTTTGGCGTATAGTAGATTAAGAAAAAATAAAACATATATCCTTAAACCAGATGCTGGAAGTCAAGGAAGAGGAATAATTATAACGAAAAGTTTGAAGGATATTAAACCTTCAGAAAGAGTTATTTGTCAAGTTTATTTAACAAAACCTTATTTAATTGATGGTTATAAATTTGATTTAAGAATTTATACACTAATAACTTCTTGTGACCCATTGAGAATTTATATACATAAAGAAGGTCTAGTAAGATTTGCAACTAGTCGGTATAAAGAACCTACTGGAATAAACATAACTAACGTTTTTATGCATCTTACAAATTACGCTGTAAACAAACACAGCAGAACTTATAATGCAGACACAGAGGCTGGTAGCAAACGTAGACTTTCTTGGCTTAATGGATTTTTAAGAAGTATGGGTCATGACGTCGACAAACTTTGGAGATCTATTGATGATGTAATAATAAAAACAATACTTGCCGCATATCCAGTATTGAAGCACAGTTATTTTGCATGCTTTCCTAATCACGATGTGATTCCAGCATGCTGTGAATTGCTGGGAACTGATATAATACTAGACCGACGGTTAAATCCCATGATTCTTGAAGTTAACCATTCTCCTAGTTTTCATACGGATACAGACTTGGATTGTGAAGTCAAAGAAGCTTTGATACATGATATGTTTTCCATGTTAAATTTAGAAAAATTGGATAAGAGAAAAGTGATGCGAGAAGATAGAAAACGAATAAGAGAAAGACTTTTACAAGGAGTTAACCCAAAAGAAGCTCCTCCTTTGCCTGCTCAATCTAAGTCATTTGTAGAATACTACAAACATGAACTAACTCATAAAGGAGGATATCGGTTAGTTTATCCAATTGCAGGGGACCGCAGTTACGAAAAATTTTTAAACCAAGGTTTCAGTTCACTTTATTGTGAAACTGCTGCTAGCAGGGCTAGAGATTCTGCACAAGCTGCAAAGAGAGATCAAATGGAAACTAAGGCAAAATTAGAATTAGCAAAAAGGGTTACTACATTAAAAGCACCCACCAAGCCAAAAACTGATAACATAGTTCCTAATTTACAGAAGAATCAAATATTAGTCAAGAAAAATTCTTTTGAACCTCAAATGATAATAGAAGCTGATGAAAAAGATAGGTTAAATAAACTTGCACAGCGAGATTTTCTTGTTAGAAGTTTTGGTTTATTAGAACATGTTTACCATTCAATGAAATTAAATGGGACTCTTCGTCCTCAAGATGAAAAAAAATATGCAAATCTCGAAAACTTTAAAATACCTGCTCCGTCAAATGTTTCAACCACAAATACATCAGGACCAGCAATTACTGACTTAATGGATGGCATTAGAGGTGCCAGTAGTGCCATGGTTTCAAAACCTGATTTAATTAATGTAGATTATGGATTAACAAGAACTCAAATTGCTCGAGCCTACAGTAATGCTAGTAAGTTAAGTGCTCAAGCTAATAGAACTATGAATAACAATAATATTATTAATCAGTCTTGATATATGTTAATAAATATTATATTCAAAATATTTTTGTTTAGTATTATTAGTATTATATAATCTTATATTTGTACATTATGTTATCCCTGATTACATATATATTAAATTTTTAGTTTGATGTGCATACACCAGTAGAGTACTGTCATATATAATATTAAGCATACTTAGTACAACATCTTTTTCTAATCTCTTGATCTATTGACACATTTTTCGTGGAGTCAATGCAGATTGTGATTAATATCTTCTGATTTCTATAGATACTTTTGATAAAGTTGAAATCCTTCTCGTCTATATTCTTCTCTTTTAGTGCCGTTATTAGTTTTGTTGACACTGTCAAAGGCTTTTTCGTAATCCAAAAGCACAGGTATGCGCCATTTCGCTGGTGTCTACACTTCTCTAGCAGGCTAGGCAAAATAGACCCTCCCTTGTTCCATAGCCTACTCGATTTCCAAATTGTGTAGGAATAATATCTACTACTCATTTTCTATAAATTCTACCATATATCACTTTAAAGATTATTACCAGGTTCAATTATCTGAATTGGTCACGACGGTTTACATTGGCCTTTTTAGTTATAGTGTAAATATTGAGTTAAGCCAGTATTTGGAATTCCGCCAGTGATAGTGAAAATTACCTATATAGTTTTTCTTTCTGTTTTGAAAACCTTAAAAATTAATAATGAGTATATTTTCTAAAATCGATTTTAGATTAGATAACCGCTTAGAATCGATGAAACATGATATTTTAATGTGTATCTATGTGTGTCTGTCTGTCTGGAGATATGTTTGTCTGCGTTTACTCAAGCAGTCGAACTATTTGGAGTATGGAGTTACATTTTATATTTTTATATTTATTCACATTAATTGTGAATGCTGATCCCATAATCTGTTCTAGGAGCCTGTTAGTATTCTGGCTTCTCGCTTCTAAATAGTTGCTCTGTGTATCTTGCCCAGTGATTCATTGTATTTTCAGCTGAGCTGTGACATTGTAATGTCGTTTGCCAATCTACGAGTATACAATTTTGTACTTATTTTATACAGTGTCAGTAAAATTTCTTATTTTGGCCAATAGGTGTTTGCTACCGTAATAAATTAACTATACACTTAATGCTGTTTAAATCTATTTGCCTTTTAAAATACCCTTTTATCTTCTTTAGCTTTATATTATACATGGTTTGCCTATTATTGGGTTATGATATGATAGAATATCCGTACCAAGATATATTGGTACCAGTAAATCGTTTACTTATTGGTAAAAAGTCAACATGATTTCGGACGATGTGATTGGGTATGTTGTCAGGATTGCCAAGTGTACAATCTTCTAGGTAGTAGATCAAACCCTGTGTTATAATCTGTTTTTTAATTAGGAAGAGTGAATTTATATTCCGCACGCTTTGATTGGCTGGTTTCGAGAAAAATTGACACTGCATAATTTATATGCGTTGATAAGGCAAGCAAGGTCGCCATATTGCTAGAATAGCTATTTATGAAGTGTATGTTTACTAGTTATTCGTTTATATAAAAATACGCTCTATTAAAAAACAACTTCACTATATTAATTTGGTCAATAATTTTTAAAATGAACGCTACACCATTTGAAAAATTAAACCCTGATCAAATTTTGAACCAAAGAACAATTTCACATCACCGCAAAATATTACCATCTTTAAAATGCCCCTGTGTTAATCCACCTTTTCAATTTACACGAACACTATAATAGGGCAACACAACAAAAATGATGGGGTGTTTTTCTATAAATGTAAAAAATACAACAAAGGAAAATAACTGACATTAAGGCACCTATTCTGTGCAAAATCGTAAATACCTAAGGTATCTTGAGATAATTTTTTACAAAAGTGAGCGTAATATTTATAGATATAATAAATATAATAATCAAAAATATAAGCAATCAAAGCATACACGTATCCAACGCAGATATTAACATAAATACTTTCAAAAACGATTATCAACTGCAAATGCCATCGATAGGTTTCACACCAGACATAAAGCAACCTACAAGCCATTATCAGAACACCCAAACACGCATAGACCTCGGCTACGAAAATCAAATCGTTCGTTGGGTAAATAAAAAAGTTTATTTAATTAAAATTTATATTTACAAACTATTTACACTAAAAACTATGAAATTATTCACTATTCACTATTAAACACGACACGGTGAATATTTATTGCGCGCCACTGATGGCTTCTTTTGTCATGTTCCCAGCTCACTTCGGCTAACTCTATGCGTCTGTAGGCTAACTGCTGCCTCGCTCCGATGCGATTCGTTTTATACTTGATGCGTGTTCTCGTAGATTCGCTCTCTAGAATTTCTAGTTTCGATTCGCTTCTATCGCATTCTTTTTCGATTTTTAGTCGGAAATGGTTCGTTACATTGCCCCCTCCTTAGGCCTGAATCGACCCGATCAGCAATCCGTTCTGTGGTCCAAGGCATCTCCAGGTCCTCACATTCACCGGATGTAGGCAGTGTCTTCGGGAGCATCTTCCGTCGCAAGTGACCTTCCGCCATCCTCGGCAGAACTCTACATTTCCCACAGAAGAGGGCTGGTGACGGTCTCCCCTTTCAGACATCCCCTCGTGTGGTATAAATAGCAGTCTACCGCCCTCCTGGGTGTCACGTGCTACCTTAAATCCAGAATGCAAACTACGATCTTTTCATCCTTATAGATCGTCTCGATCATGCTTCGAACGATTCGCCAATACAGTCGGTCCACTCCATATCCCAGTCTTAGAATTGCCATTGGTTTTTCAAAGAACCTGTTCTTCGTTATCAGGTGGAAGATCCTCCTATCTCCACGGTCTTGCCTGATTATACGCCCTGGCTGTCTTTCCCGCTGGTGTGGCGTCCCAAATCTTCGACGGAACTCCGCAGTGAT
>JAUIMW010001109.1:0-13680 GCA_033557785.1 Enochrus cinctus
TTCTAATAAATAACTAATATAATAACAATATTTGTTTGTAGTACTTATTTTTGTATTCTATTAAATAAATTATTTACTATTTTTGAAGTTAAGCTATTAAAAATGAAGGGGGGGGCGAAACCTTTTTTACGAAATATATAGAAAAAGTTTGGAAACCACTGGATAAAGTAATCAAAGATTCCAGTATTTCATGATGAAGGCACGAAATCGCAGGAAATTCCGTTATGGCATTACTGTTAAACAAAGCGCCGATCTTTTTAAATTGCCCAAGGATACTTCTTTGGTTCAATGCGTGATTTGAAAATAAAGGGATAGGTTCAAACTTTAAGAAGATGTTTGGACAAGCTCAGGATCTTCAAGAGCAAGTTTCACGGCTGAATCGGGTATCAACTATCAGTAGTGGATAACAGCAGATACATTCTTGGTGAGAAAAGAACTCACCTATGAGAACCTTTGGGAAACTATTCATGGATAGAAAAGGAAGGCTGAAGAACACTACCTGACCAAGTCTACAATGCCAAAGATTGCCTGTGGGCTTGATATAGAGATACCTGCTGAATACTAAGAGAGATAGATGGATGTTATTTCACCAACCTGTTTCTGGAACCTTTGACCACCAAGTGACATTTTGAGTTCAGCACTTCCACCGTGTAAAACACACTAAAAACTTAATATACATCACCAATAACCGACATTAATTTTCTGAACACAATGTGATGATATAATTTTGTGTCTCTGTATCTATAACAGTTTTTATCACGGCTTCGTAAAAACTACTGAGCCTATTTTTACCAAATAAAATATCTAAGGTTACATTGTCAACGCTAAGCTTTTGGTAAACATCAAACTAGAGCAGTGCATCCAATGAAAAAGACACACCCTTTATCATACCCGTACCCCGGTACATCTAACAGCTTAAAAAGGATAAATGTTGCCAGGGATCTTAGTGTGTTATTTGACGACGACGATTTAATACTTATGTTCACTACATACGTGATAAGGCATACAGGATGCTTGGCTTCATAAAAAGTTTAAGGATCAATAAACATCGTCTTCTATCAAGGAATAAATGAATGGTAGTAAGGTGAATATACGGACGCCATTTAACAGTTGTTTATTCAACTATAAAGGACCTTGTGAGAACAGGGCGTTGCAGTGAATTTTGACCGGTAGTCCTCGCACATAATTGTCGAAACGTCGGACTCGTAGGCGCTATATAAACAGATAATTAGGTCTACCGAAAAGTTCTGTCCGTTTCTGTTACAAGTTTCAACATGTATGCGTATATTCATATGACGCATATTTGGCTCACTATCTCACTGAATATACAATATATACGTATTAACACGGGCATTATTAAACGCGTATTTATTGAAAGCGTTTAGTGATGGTACCATTTCTGTAGAACAGAAAAAATTTGAAAAACATTTTTTTTTTGTTTGAAGTTATGTTAACAGAAACGATAAATAATAAACTTCAAATATGAAAATAAGCTCACAGCCTCGCTGCTCGTAGCATCGGGATTCATCACGCATTTTCCTCGTTTTAAACTCTATAAGTTTTTTTATATTTAAGGCTGCTCACCTCCACGCCATTCATTTCGCGAATCTCTTAATCCTCTCCTTTTTGAGCTTTGCACTCCTCATTACCTAATTTCTTCCACAAAGCCCAAGATTGAGAATAACATATTGAACGCTAAAATTTTTTTGCTTAAAAAAATTCTAGCTTTTAACATGCCATATAGACATAACTAAAATGCAGAGTATCTGCAGCTCTAAAATTCTTCAGTACAAGTACACCGGTATTAAATATTTAATTTCAGCATAAAGATATATTGGTCACATATCCCCAGACAACATAGTATTTATATGACAATTGACAAACTGTTACAAAGTCTAAATTTACTATTGTAATAAAAATGTTTATTTGGTTTGTGCAGGGATTTGTAGCCTTCAGTTCCCAGGGTGATCGTATAGCTTTAACACAAATTGAACAGGTTATCAATGGAAACTACGTAGTTTTGGGTTATTACGATACTCAAGCGGATAATTTGACCTGGTTCGACAGGGAAAACTGGATCGGTAAGAAAACTTTACAGCTTTATCTTAAATTCACGCTTGCTCATTTTATTATTGTAACGGAATTGCTATGTTTTTTTTTTGCTATTAACATTTTAACATTTTTGCAGGTGGTAAAGTGCCTCAAGATAGAACAATCATAAGAAGAGTTTTAAGAACAGTATCATTGCCTCTATTCATCTGCATGTGTGTCATTTCGAGTATAGGAATAATAATATCAATCGGTCTTATTATTTTTAATATATGGAATAGTCATAGAAGGGTTATACAGTCTTCTCATCCGGTGTGTAATACCATAATGCTTTTCGGTGTGATGGTATGCTTAGCAAGCGTTTTTCTGCTGGGTTTGGATGGCCGGTTTGTGTCTCCTGCAGTCTATCCTAACATTTGCCAGGCGAGGGCGTGGCTGCTGACGACAGGCTTCACCCTTTCTTACGGAGCAATGTTTAGTAAAGTGTGGAGAGTACATAGGCTTACCACTAAAGCCAAAAGTGATCCAAAAGTGAGAATGGTAAGTGTTAGTTTTAAATAACTAAAGTAATTAATGTGTTTCTTATATTTTGCAGA
This sequence comes from Enochrus cinctus, assembly GCA_033557785.1. Classification (NCBI taxonomy): domain Eukaryota; kingdom Metazoa; phylum Arthropoda; class Insecta; order Coleoptera; family Hydrophilidae; genus Enochrus; species Enochrus cinctus. Next base: position 2,646 of record JAUIMW010001109.1, read on the forward strand.
AAAAAGTGGAACCTTGGAAACTTTATTCGATGGTTTCCGGATTATTAGTGATAGACTTCGTGCTCTTGTTGGTTTGGCAGCTGCAGGATCCCTTGCAGAGGCGGGTTGAAAACTTCCCACTGGAAGATCCAATTTCAGAACTTGATGATGCCAAAATAAGGCCGGAATTGGAGCATTGTGAGAGTCATAATAACACTGTGTGGCTTGGAGTTGTGTATGGTTATAAAGGTTTAGTTTTGGTGTGTATGGAGCAGTGAAAATTATTTACAAGAAAATATCTGATTGTACATTTTTTAGGTTTTTGGATTATTTTTAGCTTATGAAACAAGGTCTGTAAAGGTGAAGCAGATAAACGATTCAAGATATGTAGGGATGAGCATATACAACGTAGTAATATTGTGCTTAATAACGGCTCCTGTAACGATGGTCATCGCAAGTCAACAAGATGCCAGTTATGCATTTGTAGCACTCGCTATAGTCTTTTGTTGTTTTTTAAGTATGGCATTAATTTTTGTACCTAAGGTAGGTATTTTGCGAATACAATCAATACTAACATTATTTTGTGCAACCTAAAATTTTAGGTAATAGAAGTAATTAGGCATCCTAGGGATAAGGCTGAAAGTAAATACAACCCTGATCAGGGGGTATCGAAAGAAGACGAGGAACGATACCAAAAATTAGTAGATGAAAATGAAGAATTACAACGATTAATAGCTCAGGTAAAAAAATTATCTTATTTTCTTAAATGGTTGAAATTATTTAATATTTGAATGGTTCTAGAAAGAAGAAAAAATTAAATTACTTAAAGATAGGATAGCCGAACGGGAAGCAGGGAAAGGAGGAACCCTTTTGGCACCCCCTACAATTACGCAAGGTAAAGATACGCTCATAGTAGCTGATTTTATAACAGATGCTGGTACATCAGACTCTGCTTTTGGAGGTGGTATTTCAATATACACTAGGTCTAGTCGAGCTAGCCAGTCAGATTTTGAATTCAGCGAAAGCTACCTTTAAATAATTTATTGAAACATATTCTCGACACATGAAATATTGAGTTTTGCAGTATTTAACGTCACTTAATTAGAGTTAAATTGTGTAAGTGTAGGTTTAACATTATTTCTTGATGAAATTTATAAAAAAAACACTTGTTGATAATTTTCTTAAAGAATTTGAGGCCTTTATTAACAAAATATGTTCCTTATAGTAAATAAAACAGTATTATGCAGCAAAATTGTTAACCATGTTAGTAAAAATGTGATAATTGCCAAGAAAATAAAGCAAAACTCAATAGTATGTGAAAGTTTAGATATGTTTTTAGTCACAAATTCGGCTCAATTAAAGACACGAACGATTACTAGAGCATATTAAATTAAATAAAATTCAGTACACAATTTATCACATTAAATAATAATGACTATTAAAGAAGTATAATAGTACATATATAGGAACACAGATATTATGAATGATAACACATATAAAGCATCAGATAACGCACAATCAATCACTTGCAATGCAAATTAAAGATTTTTATCAAAAGTTTTAAATTTAAGTTAAGTAGATATCAAAAAATTGAGGCCTTAATTTATTTCAAAATTAGGAGAAAATATTCTGATAGTTGTTTAAGCCAAAACTGTTTTCGACATGGAATAATTAATTCCCCAAATAAATAAAGCGTTTAAACGCTCTTATGCCACATCTAAATTTAATCAAATACAAACTCAAGTAAGAGTTGGAGATGTGGCAAAGTTATCATGCATGTTAATAGTAAAATAATAAATAAAAATGTTTAATATTTTCTAAATGTACCTTACACCGTTATTAATACAAATCATTTAAAAAAAAAAATGTACCTACAATATTTTATACATGTTTTACACTGTTTTCTGTTATATGATAAACAACCGTAGGCTAAATATTCTTATATCAAAAAGACAATCGCTGTTAGGGTATCCTACCTACTATAATTACGAATAATTCCTTGAATCTGTGAACCTTCATGCACCTACAAATACCTTGTAATATTGTCAATTAATCAATTGTATGTCGTTATTAAATGGGTCTTTCTTAACAGACATGCATGGTAGTATTTTTTTCTCATTTTATATGTGTCAGTGTAACATGGATATTCAAGATCATTTTACTTCATAATATGGTGCATACGATAGATGGTCTAATATGCTTATTTAAATTATAATTTTAGATGTAACACAAGGTGATTCTTAATAATTTATGTCAAACATGCTCGAAAAAAAAAATTAAAGATAAAGTGAACACACTTATTATTTTGAGATCCTGACTGGCTGGTGTTCTAAAATGAAAAGTGTATAATTTTGTTTAATCGTTTTCTTGTAAGGTTTGGCACTGATTTGCATATATCGTCTGTTAATTTATTAAGCTCCTAAATCGTTATAAAATAGTTCTTTGGTGTTAAAACATTTAACTTTTTTTGAACCTCTTTTCGCACAAAATATGTTAAGCCAAGATGAGTGATATAAATCGGAATCTTCCTGTACAACTGCCTTTTAAAAACATGATGAGCAATCAAAGCTATTCACTGTCATGAAAGAATTGATGCACTGTGGTGCTCTGAGCTACTAATCTTTACGCTATACTCATGAAGTGAGTTACAAAGAAAAGCAAAATAAGGATGAGATGTGAAGATTAGCAAACACCAGTTAAGACCTTTGTATGTGTGCACTTCACAAATGGAGTAGAGCTGAGTAATGTTATTAAGAAAAATGGATCAACCTGTAAAGTTGCGCAACTTAACTCATTTAAGCTGAAGCTTTGCTTTTTCGTTATGATGAACATCTTTATTTTTTATTCATAAGTACATGTGATCTATCCAACTTAAGAAGTGAAATAACAGAAGGTAAAAGCAGCATGATATGTGCAAATTGCCTGCCAAATTAGTTTTTAATTATAATTTTAAGTAGATCATAGAATGCATTTAGAAGTTTAGCAAAATCATAACTAGCTATTATTGTAGTTATATCTCGTTATAACATAACTTGAATAACGTAAACACCAATCATTGAAATAAAAAAAAAGATATATCTTTAGCTCCCAAAAATTTTGTTTGGATTAATATATTTGAAAATTAACATATTAACACAGTCATTTTAACACATGTGTATGTTGTAACGAGATTGTTTTTGTAGTTGCTTATGATTTTTGGGAGTTTTAAGATTTTTCTTTTTTCTCAGATACGCAAGACGAGCATATATAGTCCAGGGTTTTCTCCGACAAACAAATTGCAAATTTTCCAGAAAACCATAAGAAGTTACTTGCTTGGTTCACCCATTCAGTTTTTATACTGAATTTAGTGTAATAATTTTTGTAAAATATTGTATAAAGAAAAAACTAAAATTTCTTATTTGATTTTGTTAAATAGGTTTAGTTTTAGTAAAAAAAAAGAATTTTGTCTATTGTAAATTATGTAATTTTTACATGCAAAAAGACAATATTTTTTATTAAGTCACAACTGAATTTAAAACTCGGGTTCGGTCAAACCAGAAATTCTTACTGGAATATATTTTTTCTATGTAAAAATAGTTTTCAAGCTTTTAATACTGCTTAGTTAAATAAAAATATTAAAATATTTCTTTAAAAAAATCACAATAGTAGGGTAACACAGTAAGGTAAGAATTTTTATGGTTTTCGGATGACCCGTAGTAAAGTAGATTAACAAATTAACAATCATAAAACGTCTGTAAAAACATTGCATTAAAGCACAACATTATTTTAAGAATAACGTTATTCATAGATTTAAACTTAATATATAAAAAAATGACTGAGGGGTTCGGAAGAATTTAAATAAAAAATAAATAAAAACGACTATTTAGAGCAATTTAGATCAATTTTGTTAAAATGGTAACACCGCCCTCCAACCGGGGGTGAGTATGTATTATTGAAGTCAATTCTACATGAATTTGTGTCAGGGAATATAATTTTTGATGTTCATCATAGAGTTTATTGCTGTTGTGTTATCGAAATGAGTATTGTTTTACGTCGAATTGATAATTTAAAAAAAATTTGATAATAATTACATATATAGCGAGAGTTATACTGAAATGACTTAACGATTTAGGACGTGCTACGTGGCGAAATCGTTTTTTTTTAAATGCATTTTTTCGTGATAGTTTGTTCAATTTAGCTGTAGATTCGTTCGTAAATGTTTATTCAAAATTTTTATATTATTGTTGATTAGTTTTTATGAAATTATGCAATTTTTTACAATTGATTTTTTTTTAGATTTTGTATAGTATTAAGGTACGAAATTTTGCATTTGGCAATTTAAAAAATTTTTTTTTTTAGATGAACACTTTTTTGCTAATAGCAAAGAGTTTGGAGGAGCTAAATTACAATTTCCTTTTCCTTCCTTTTTTCTCACTTTTCACCAAAGAAGCGAAAATTAAGAAATTTTTGACAAATGTAAAAAGAGCCATACCTTAAAATGATGTAAGTTGTGAAAAAATGTGAGCTAAGCAATTTCTTAGCGCCAAAACTTTATAGTGAGACTAAACGCTCAATGTGTATAGTTTATTTTCGTAAAATTAGTAGGTCTCGATGGTGTAAGTTATATGTCTTTAACAAAACTCAAACAAATTCGATACTCCATTGTTTCCTATACTTTTCCTAACTTTTCTATCGATTTTGGACTCTAGGAAATCTTCATTGTTCTCGTTCTATATATAATAAATAGCACAATTCATGGTTGGCATCGATTTTTTTTGTTTTCGAGTACGTGCAACCATCTATGAGAATAAAAAAGAAACATATCATTTATAATATTGCGTTTTTTTAAAGTAAGGAGAAGCTCAAGTGGTTATAATGGAATATATGTTTCGGCATGCTCAATTACAATATATTTTCTCATAGATTTCGAAAATATAAGAGAATTTAAGTTTGGGTGCGTACTTCAAAACAAAACAAAAATAAAACAAATAAATACGTATTAAATGCAATTTATAAATGTTTAAAATAAATGTCTTGTTAAACTTTTTGATATAGATATAGATTATTATATCTTTTTTTGCTATTTGCTTTAAATCTAATTATGTTACCTACAAATTAGTTTAATGTTTAATCATGTGATTTTTTGAATGCTCACTCACGAACAAAAAAAAACCAAAGCACTGCACTTCAGCCTTTCCGTTACTTCATATTAATGACTCTCAAAAACACTGTCTTTGGTTGTTTTAGGGAATCCTTTTAATGCAGCTTGTGCAGTGTTTTTGTGATTTCTTAAGTCTAAATGTTCTTTAAGAGGATTATTCTAAATGTTGTGATAGGAGTGACGTCGTTAGTGATATATAAAAGCAGCAGTGCTTCTGGTCTGACATGTTTTTAACTGTGTTATTTCGAAAAAAATCACAGTGTCCCCAAAGTCTTAACAAAGTTGTGGCAATATTTTAGGTGTTTAATGGAATAACACTTGGGGCGCTGTGAAGATTTGTGCAATTTAAGTATTTATAAGTTTCACTTGAAACTTGGAGCCTAGCGTCCTTAGTTTTGCATCGACTTTTAAAAGTTTTTTTAAATTTTACGTAATTTCGAGGAACGTCCGACAGTTGGTGCAAAATACAAGAGACGACTTACGAAATTGGTTAGTGATCTTGCCCTTAAGCAGTGAAAAACAAGCAGTTCGTACCACAGTCGTATGGTATTCTGATAATAAAGAAAAATAGTTGAAGTATTTATAAGATTTATTATAGAATTTTTTAGATTGAATGTTTAGACTTATACAAAAAAAAGCGAGATGTAACTACAAAAGTAGAGCAATTTGTGTGTATAAAAATACATGTAATACTTAAAATTGGAGTGAATGATTTTATATATTATGTGTAGTTTTCGCACATTTTGTTGTTTCCAATTTTTTATTAAGTTCTACATGTGCTAGTAACATAATGTATGTTGTGTTTTCATGAGTTTTCAAGAAAATTATTTGTTTTTAATTATTATACAATTTAATTGTTATGTCTAAATGTGCATCGCATCACAATCAAGTTCAAATCATAAATACTTTGATTAAAATATATATGCATGTTAGTTTCATTCAAAGAAAACATAATTTTGTAATAGAAGTGCAATAACCAATGTTTTTTTTTTCTGGAATTTAAAAAACAATAAGTCTCATTTCGTGCAGGGATGTGACTTACATTTTTTTAATAAAACAAGAATCTCAAATTGAAAATAAATAAATGTTTGAAGCAACTGTGTTACATACCTCATTAGTGTCCTGAATAAATTGAGTTATTTTTTTGTTAAGAACACTAAACTGAGCTCTCATACCTAAGCAGTGTTTAGTTCAGTTTAATATTAAGTAGAGTTAAGCACTCAGCGATCAAAGAAAGAAAGCACGAAGAGGACAAATAAAAGAAAATTGAATTTTTTGAAGTATTTTTAAGGCCTAAGCTAATAAACTTAATTATAGTGAAGTATATCGAATTCAATATGTGTAGTAGATTTGGTGTTTTAGATTAAGAATTTTAGGTAGAGCTAGAGAAGAAGAAAACTTTGTAAGTGCAGTACTTAGTTTTCTTAAATATTTATATGTGGATTAGGTCTTCAAAATAAAAAAAAAATAAGAAGGAAGACGAGTAGGTTTGAGGATTGAAGATAAACACAATAACACCTTCAAATTTAATTTTGGCTTTGCTTTTTGTAATTGTAATACCATTATTTATTCGAGAGTTATCTGAAATTAAAGAAAAGGGCATAAAATAGTTTATCCAAGAATCATTTTCCAGTTTCTTTTTTATTAAAAAAAAAATATTAATTACTTGAGGACTCTGAATTGTGATCTTAACAAATTAGAGGATAAAATTTATAGGAATTTTTTTCTTTCTTAAAACTTGGAATTACCTGTGTTACAACACAAAATGAGCGGAAATCGTACATCAAATGGGTTCCCCTATCTGAAAATGCTTACATATAATTATAAATTATATAATTTAAGAAAACAAAAATTTGGTTATTGCAGTTTATTATAAAAAAAAATCACTGCATCATAACTATAAATATATTTGTGTTGGTACATTTTAAACTGTTGCATTACTATAATTCGAAAAAATTTTTGGCATCATACTAATGCAATAGCAAATTATATTAGTCGTTAATAAATCCATAGTATATAAACCTGTTCGTGTTAATTAGCAATATATAAATATTTATTAAAAAATTGATCTGTGTTAGCTGTTGATACGAAAAGCTATACGTTATTTTTTTGCTCTATACATTTAATTTTCACAAGATGCGATACAAACTTACGTCACACCATAACAGTAGTCTAAGGAAACACTCATTCATTTTTAACACATTTCTGTCGTAAGTTTGTATAGCAAAATATGTAAGAGCTGTTTTAACAAATATCCTGCTTTTTGTAAACATTCGAAAATATTTATTTTGCCAAAACCTGATGTTTTAATTGAAAATAAACGAAAATAGTTGCTGTTTTCAATCAAAATATTCAACACATGAATTTCATACAAAAGCAGAATAAAGTTAGTAACAACTCATCAGCATTCTTGTTCGAGAACTTGCATAAGTAAGTTTTTTGAATGAGGTGCATTTGCGCTTTACAAAGCGCAAAAGTAGCAGAAGTGGTATCAGGTTACGGCTCAAAACATGATACAACTTTGCGTAAAAACAGTAGGTTAACATAAGTACACTTTGTGTTTAGATGAGATACTGTTTATTATTATTATTACAAGATAATAATGTAAGTAAAATCAAGACGATGATAAAGAAAACAAATTGAATAATTACCTAGTACATGATATTAACATCGCAGTTTTACTGTCAGAATATGTGTTCAAAGACCCAATCAGCTACCTAATTCTTATTATGTAAATTAAAATTTAAGTGTACCTTTAGTTGTTTTATTTCTTTTCCTTCCAAGCTTTACGGAATAAATAAATAAGTGTATTAGTGTTGTGTATGGTTACTGGGAAGCAGACGAGGTAATTAACACAAAAATAACAAATTTACAAGTCTTTTATTACATACAAATAACCCTAATTTCGAATTAATTTACTTACAATATTGTACAATCTGTAATAGGCTGCTGTTTTTCTGCTTTTCGTACTTCTTTTCCTTCGTAAACTTCACCTATAATATTCGACACTTCTCCATAGTCCGGAAATGCCATTGTACATAATTTAGAGTGGACTAATGTTCCATTAATTTTTACTTCAAAAGATGCTAAAATATAAATGCATTATAATTTATCATAAGGTTTACGTAGAGCATAAAAATCAAAAAAGTCGCTACCATATATAAAGGGTGCTGGTCATTTGAAAATAAGGTTCAAACTATTACTATTTTGTCTTGTAAAACCATGGATTAATGGTTATCAACTTAAGAGTATCCCGGATGGTTTTGATGTTTATTTTAAGTGCAAAAAATTATATTATATTTGAATTTTGGCTTCTGATTGAACTGATACAGTTTGAGTAAATTTTTTTATAGTAATCAGACCGATGAACGTTTAAAGATTAATTGCATACTTTGAACATCATTTTAATTATTACACTTGTTGTCTTAACTATTGTGCATTTTATATTTAGTTATTGTTGTTTCATATCTAAATAAATATTACCTTTAAAAGCTTTCAAGTACAATAGTTCTAAAGTTTCAAAATGGAGTTAGCACATAGAGCGGTGCTCAAAGAACCTCCTGATATTGTTAAAAGCTTTTAATAAAAATAATTCTTGAGTTTAATTTAAAAAATATTTAACAAAGTAATATTTGTCTTCGCTGAATGTTTGGTGTGCTGAATGAAGGAAGATCAAACATATACCGGGCAAAAAGAAACGATGTCTTATTCGTTGTTGAATTTGCCTGAATTTCCCTACTATTTAAGTGTTTGAATTTTAGCGTTAAACTAAACATACTAATCTATATATAGTACAATACTTTCTTGTAGGAGTACATTATTATACATATTAGCAGAACTGGTTGTAATATTGGTTTGGGAGATTAGGATTAAAATTACATTATTGCAAAACTTTTCTTTAACTATTAGAAATATTAGCTTGACAAGATATCAGGATGAAAGTTAATATTATTTGTTTTAAAATGAATACCTATATGAGATGTTTTATTTCAACTGGTTCATTTTTTATGTAACTCTCACAATAACATGTAACAAGTAAATCTATTAATTACCTGCTCTCTATTTACTGAGACAAAGGGCAGCTTTAATATTATTTGGGCAGATGATAAAATTTTTATTATCAAGATATATATTGATGTAAGAGCATTATATTAGGAGAGGAGTGGATATCAAGAAATGGACGGCGGGAGAGTTACCACGATCCAATTTATTAAAGTCAGTTAAGTGAGTTGACTAGTTTTCTTAAAATTTTAAATAGGAATATAGGCATATATTCCTGGTACAATAACACATACGATGAGAACACTACATTGGAACAGATGAGGTAATGCAAAAACATCAATAAAAAATTGAAAAAGAGAGAACATAAGTGCCAAAGAAGTGGAAAGATAAATGCGAGGTACTTTGTATTAAAAAAATATAACTATGTTTTCCGAGGCCATTAATTTGGTAAGTGTCCGTGAACATGTTAACTTACTAACTGTAAGTACAAACCGTGTTTTACTGCTTTAAAGTAGGCCTATTTTCATGCTCATAGGTAAACTTCTCTCTTTATTATTTATAAAGCTATTGTCAGCCATTTATTTTAACATCAAATATTCCAAATGTACTTTTACTTATCTGCACTTCAGGGGGACCAAACAAAAGTTAAAAAGTTATTGCGGAATGTAATCTAAGCGTACCCCGTCTTCCTTCATGTCCATTGAACTTAACCTGAGGAAACTTTTCCAAAACTGCAGCAGTTAATTCTTGATATTTATTCTGATAACCGCAAGTTCCACTACAAAAAAATTAAAAAACAATTATTGACTTTAGAATGTTTGACCAATTATCATACCAATATTCTACATCAATATTTACGTCTTGGGTTGACATTTTTTTTTTTTAATATAGTGAGATTAATTAGTAAATTTTATTAATTAAATCGTAACTTTTATAGGTTTGGTATTTAAGAAATAACTTGGTTATTTAACTGTCAAAAGTGACAGCTCTGACCTTGACAACAGATGACACTTCCCTGAACTCGTATGCAAGGCCGTCATAAGAGGTGTACTGCAACAAACTGTCATCGTTGAATCACGGTATAACGATTTCTACAGCTCGTCCAATCTAAAAGGAATGCAAAGATAGAAAATTCAATGAAATCACATATGTGTGTAATAGAAGTAATATTAGGATCAAATAAATATGACAAGTACAGTTGCGGAATTAAAAAACTAGTCCAAGTCTTATAGCCAATTTTCGCTATTTTTGTATAATGTAAATTGGTCCATAAATGTACATTGACAAATATTTCATTTTTAACGTAACTCACATATGCTTTTCTTTTGAAGTACCAAAGTCAACAATCGAAAGGATCATGGATCGGTGCTCAATAGTTTAAGCATTACATCATTAAGTAATTTAAATATTACAAGTACGTCAAAACTAAAGTACAATATACACTGAAACATTTTAAGTGGACTGGTATCTTAATCTTAACTCCGCAACTGCACTTTAGAGGCCTTAAATAATGATTTAATGTTGATAGCCAATAAATGCCCTCCTTCAATTTCATTATAATTGATGTGAGTAAAAACTGTTACGTTTGTGGGGTAGATAAAAGAGTTTGTTTAATTAAAATTTATATTTAATGACTATTTACACGAATAATTATTTACAATTACTAAACTAAATGAAAATGTCTACTATTTATAACAAACACGACACTGTGAATATTTGTAAGGCGCGCCACTGGTAGCATTCCGACCTCACTTCGGGTAACTCTATGCGTCTATCCAGGTGACTAACTTACTGCCGCTTCGGTCCACTGTGATGCTTTATATCGTGGGGCGAGTTCTCGCAAATTCGAATTCTAGAACTTCTAGATTTTCGATGCGTTTCCATTGTGTTCTTCGGCCGGAAATCGTTCGTTAC
>JAUIMW010001110.1:0-13676 GCA_033557785.1 Enochrus cinctus
TTTGCTGCAAGTAATTGCTGAGCTTTGAAAAACCAACTCAACACGTCGAATCATTCTCCGCAGACAATGCAAGTTTGCACACAAATTAGTAGACAATTGCATTTTTAGAGCGACAAATCGTCGAATTGTTAGACTATCCTCCATATAAGTCCCAATAATTTTTTACTTTTTCAAAAATCAAGAATGGATTGCTTGGTCATAGGTTCCAGTTGCCAGAAGAAGTAGTCAACGACTTTAAAAATGCAATTTTGACTGACAAAAGTGTATTAATTACCGCAAAGACTTCCAGCTCTATATGCAAAACTTTAAAGACAAACTACATATGTGAACCCTTCAAACTTATTTCTGACATTAAATCGCTTTTTCTATCTTGATGGATTTTTCAAGTGCTACTACTATGATATTGTATCAGCTGTGCTGGGATTGTATCCAAGGTTTATATTCTTTATGGTTATGGAATCGAACATGAAATAAAACACAGGTCAGAAAACAAGCAATTTATTTTTAACTAGTAATAGTTAGCACAGCAAATAAACATACAAAATACAATCAATATCTTTTTCAATAATTAATAATGAAAGACATTTTTTAGTAGTCTCACATAACAAAAAATACTTTTTAAACATGTGCAGAGACTAATAATTAATAATTGCTCGTTTTTAATATTTGTCTCGACAATTTCTTTGCTCCCTCCAAATATTGCTGTAGAAGTTTTTTTTTGTTATTTTTTATCTATACAGAAGTCACATAGTGTTGCCTGTGCTATCACAGTGGTACCAACAAATTACGATACCCGTATAAGTTTAAAGAGAGTGAAAGTTTTAAGTATAAATATGTATATACTAAACATTAAAAGTGCAAATACATTGATGACGTAACATTTAATAGCTAAATTTCAAACAGTAGAAAATCAGTCTCATGTACAAAGCCTTACTAGCTAAGTTCATCCTTTCTCCATGAGGATGTCTCTTCGAATAAAAAAACATTTTCATTTTTTTCATTTATTTCTTAATAAAAATATTGGACGACACTGTATTTATATTGTTTCAATTTGTATTTAACATTATGTACTTATTTTATAGGTCCAATTTATAATATATACATTTTAGTGTTCATGAGAAATGAGACTTGTTGAAACTACCATGGGACTATATTTGATTTCTTATTTGACTTCCGTATCTTAATACAAAAATAATGGGAAATTTAAGACCTTGGTCATATTTATCTTTTTATTAGATTATGAAACTATCAGCAAAATAATTTATTTAAATGTTCTAATTATTTTATCTATATACCAGAAAGTACATATCTTTTGTAAGTATACATTATACATAGTAATAATTTGCTGTATTATGTATAATAAATTTTGGAGATTTAATTATTATACATATTTTATTTGAACCGATTTACAACTGGATAAAAAAATTATACATTTAATTAATTTTAAAGATTTTATTTCTTAAAATAAATAATTTGTTTGAAATTAAATCTGTACTTATTTAAACTTACATAAAATTTGAAAACAAATAAAAAATATTATGCTTATGCTTCTCTACACAAAAAAATACACATATACATAATAAAAAATTGTATGTTTTGATTTTCTACTTTGTATAAATTTGACCAAGGCTTGTTATATAACAAAAATTGCGTAATATATTGTCACGCAATATAAGAAAACAATCAAGATGGATTAAAAGAGAAAATTGATGAAGGAAGACGAAGATGGAAGTTTTAAATGCATAAAAGTTATGAAGAAATTTGGTACTACGTATATACGTCAATTCAATACTATTTTAAGTTTAAAATAGTATATTTATTGCTAGGAAACTTTTTTGAAGGCACAGTATTAGAATAGATTTGAAAATAAATAACAGTACAGTATATTAAAAATATCGAGGCCGCATCAAATTTGTCAAACCAAACAAAAATATTAAGTTATAATTTCCATTAATAAGTATTGTCACAGATTCTTATTGCCAATCTTTAACACACTAAGTCCCATAGTAGATTTCAATTATTAAAGTTACACGACACTCAGTACATTGTACAAATGCGTGTTAAAATGTGATCGTGTTCCGGGGGTTTCTTGGGACAATATACAAAATTTAATTATTTAAAGTCGATGTGCAACATTCAATAATATCGCATATTTGAGCATCATAACGAACTACATATAAATTCGATATTTTAATCTTTCACTTAATAAAGCTACGATCAAAATTAAACTTAAAAACCTCTATAAAATATTGCGCTCATAAGTTCAGTTACTTTTTTATGATTGTTCGATGTTTAGAATATTTTATAAATTTTAACTATATGATTAATATTAAAATCAAAAATAAAACATATTTTTTAGGTCTTAGTCGGAATAACCGTTTCCTGTGGATACTACTTTTTTCCACGATTTGCTATCTTGAGGTAACAACTGCTCTCCTTGTCTGTACCTCCCACTTTTCGTTTTAGCACTAGAAATACTTTGCATAGCTTGCAGCTTTCCACTGCTGCTGCTCTTTCTGATTTCTATTTTCGGGCCTTTACTCGGATGCAGGAGTGGCGATGTTGCCCTCGGCGATTCCTCGCCTTCCCCGCCGCTATCTATGCTTTCTGTAGGACTTGCTGCTCGATCTCGTCTTTTTAAGCTTAATTCTAGTCTTCTTAAAAATCTAAAAATCACAAATTTACAATTAGTTTTATGTATGACGTTTTCTTATACTTAGAATATTTTAGGTATATTTTAATTAGATAAATTTTAACAACACAATGGAAAATATGAAATTATTTATGAAAAGTATTGCGATGTAGTAAAGAAAATCTGTAGACAATTCTTGAAAAGTACAGAATTTAAAATATCAAATTAAAATTAATTTTGTTAAGTTAACTAAAGTTCTTGAAGTTTCTATACACTGAGATTTCTTTAGACGCAAAAATTTGAATAAACAATTTATTTTACATTTAAAAATTATGCAAACAGATCATGCAAAGCTAGGCATTATCTACAAGGTCTAGAAATAATAAAACAGCTACAAACTACAATTTGCCAGTACAAAATATATATCAATACTGTAGCATGTAGTTTTCCAGGTGACGTTCGCCATTTTGATTTTAAAAATGGTTATTAATAAAGGCACTACTCTAACTCTAATTTATTATGTTCTACATATTACCAATTATCTGTTACCAATTCATGTTATTACTCTTACTAATACAAGTAAATGAAAAAAAGGTGTTGTGAGCTAAATACAATCTTTTTATAAAAATTTCTCTTCATAAAATATGTATATGTTTTTAGAATAATGCCCACGAAGGAAGCTTGAAAATGAATATGTATCACAGAAAAATAGTGATTGAAAAAGTGCTCATCTTATCCGAAATATTAATTTTTATAGACTATTATGGAAAAACTTTATAATATAAACACTTTGTTAGTACTGTGCAATATATTTCATCTATTTCTTTCTAGTCATTACCTTATTTGATGACTTATAGCTCTTAATCTGCTAATTTTATGACGCTTTGATAAGTTGTCTATTTTTGGCAACATCACCGAACTAACATCCTAGAATAAAAGAATACAAAAATTATTATAACTAAATAGTACATCTAACAGTGAGTATCTGTTACAAGCAGAACAGTGAGGTAGAAAATTAATAAATGATAACTAAAATGAATGATATAATATCTGCACAATTATTTAACAAGGATCGGTAAGATGCTTTGCATGATTTCTTTAGCAAAATACACAAGGAGGATAGAATATACGCAAATAATACTTTCTTCGTGATAATCAATCCTGATTTATATATAGATCATACATCATACATCACGAACAATCCTTTAAAATTATTTTGACTTGTATCTAGAAACATGCAAATATTTAATGTCCAATATTAAATATATTTGTTTTTTACGTACATCTCCTGTTTCTTCGTCTGAAGCCTCGGGAGATCTATGGGTTTTAACATCAGACCATTCCAAAGACGCAGACCAACGAATTGTATCTGGACTTGGACTAGATGATGAGAGTCTTATTTCTCTTGTCGAAGTAATACTATCTGAACTAGAGGACGAACTTACTAATTTTTGGGACCTAGAACGTCTTTTCGGACTGGGTTTTCTGGGGGAATTTACTTTATAAAAAGATTCTTTACTGGGAATATCTAAATGGTATGAACTAGGGAGTTGTGTTTTAGTAGGGCTTGGCGTTTTTGATGTTCTCAATGGTTTCTTTTCGCGTTTTCGTCCTGTAGATTTTCTGTGATGTTGCACATTTGTAGTTATGTTAACTTTATCTGAGCTAGGGAAGTCATACAGTCCATCAGAATCTGTAAATGGCAGTAAGTCTTTGTGTCTCCCATAGAATTGAGGGGAAAACCTTCCTATGCCGGTCGTTCGATCACTTAAAGGACTTTCACTTCGAGAACTAACGGGACTAATGGGTTTATCTAAGAGACTTGTATCACATTGTACTACTATTGAGGGCAATTGTAAAGATTTTTTAGTTGAAACCAAAGGAGGAGGAAGCAATCGTTCCATGTTTTCCTCTAAACTTGTACACTTTGACATTATTTTAGAGGTACTTATAGTTGGTAATGGTATTTCTAACTGATTTTTAATGTTATCACATTCACGTACTATGTAAGCTTCCAATTCTTTAGCACTTTTTACTTCTCCATCTTCTATTTTTTCATCTAAATGATCAGTTGATATTCCTTCGTCCATTGATTCTAGTAGAGGATCATCTGATAAAGTTTCTGAATCAGAACGGCCTCTTGAGCGTTGTTCACCTCTCTTTGTGTTATTTGAATTATCATTTGAATGCGTAGATGATTTTAATGATGGCACACGTTTTCCTAATGAGCCATCTAAATTACTATGTCCTGGACCCGGGGGACCGGGGTCTTCCATTTCAGATGGACATAAAGGATTACTTGATCCACACCTAGAAGGCCCTGGACTCGCCATAGAACTGTAGCCTGATGAACTTAAATTTGATTCAGAAGCCATGTGATCACCTCTTGATACCATTGAGAAGGGGCTTAAATAGGTCATTCCACCAGATGCTACACTTAAATGTCCCGTGTTTTTGTTGGCGGGTGATATTGCTTCAGCATCTGATTCTGCCTCACTATGATTGCAAGTAATTGTAATCATCGGTGGTGCACAAGGTAAATCTAAGGAGGTGGGTTTATCAAACTCTTTCAACATTTTTCTGCCTTGTTTGCTAGGAAATTGAAAATTGTTTTCTGGTTGATAGAACGCTCTTTGTGGTGGAGGAGATCCAGGAAAGGCTATCGAAGGCGGCTGATGATGTGTAGGTGAAGGCGTTTGTATAGTTAGTGTAGGAATTACTAATGGCGGGGGCTGGTTTTGTTTCGAATTATTTTGATCACCGCTGCTACTTTGTCTTTGTGTATCACCATCATGTCCTAAAGGTGGTGGACGATTCTGAAAACAGAAAATGACATTATTTTTGTTCAAAAAATAAATTGAAATAATTTTTTAGTAAGATTTCTAAACAGCTTTTTCCTAAAGGATAGCAAAAATAAAATTAATTATTAGTTACATTAAACAAAAATGCAAACAGATATATTACTAATTGTTCATAACATTCTTAAACCTCTATTTAAAACTAAAAAAATTGTTTTCAATAGTGTATCTTAGATACTACTTAATACATTTTATAATAAAATGTAAGTTATATGCATATAAACCTTAAACAATAACAAAAATTAAATGATCACTAGACAATCACAAAGATAAAATAATTGGAAATTCTATATATTTGAAATTGTATAGTAAATTTGGTTTTAAAATATTGTTGAAAGTGACATGTTTTGGCTCCATAAATACATTGTTTTTGGGTTTTGAGATTTGAGAATATTATAGACATATTGTTCAGTCCGGTTCAGAGGAGGCAAAAGAAAACATACTAATGGATTTCTGTTGTAATAATTTGCAAAGTGTCACTGGATTTAGATTTATTTAGTGAAAAGCAAATTTTTAGTATTTCCACAACGCAATTTACAAAAGCACACAGTTAAGAGATATAAAGTGCAGTGCTTACTAACCTTTATTCTAAACACACTTGATGGAGAACAACTTTGCATAGATGCAGCCTCTTCTAATATTAATCCATCTTCTGCTTGCGGATCTATTACAATGTCTTGAATACCATGCATATCATCATCATCACCATCACTGCAGCTTATCGAAATATTTGGCAATTCAATAGATATTCTATCATCACTAACATCTACATCTTCTACCGAAGATGATGCTGCGTTTCTTCGCATGATAGGAGTGATTGCTGGTGATGGCATTGGTGAAGGTAAAGGAGTAGGTAATTCTCTGATTGGCGAAAGGCACTTGCTGATTGTGCTTGGTATTTCCAACAATATTGTAGGAGGATGGAGGAAATTGCTTCCACTTGTAGAAGATTTGTGTGCACTTAAAGGATCTAATACCGGAACTTCTATCGTGCTTTGTGATTGGCGATGGAAAACCGGACTTTCGGGACATCCGCTAGAGAATGATACTGGAGTGTGTATTGAAGATGTTGTTGAATCGTCATCCCCAGCAACGTCATCTTGAGGACTGGATGCTGTGGGAGTCGTAGAAGGAGATATTTTTAACGAAGATGATAAATTGGCACCTGCAGAACTGGATGAAAAGTTCCTAAACATAGCTAGTATAGAATCTGCACTAGAAGGCTTCTGTCGATTGTTTACCATTTTCCCTTGTCTTTTAGAAGCTATTAAATCTGATATACTTGAACTAAGTGCAGATGGGATAGCTAAATCAGAACTTGTAAGAGAATCACTACCTTGATTGCTCGAAGTACTGTTTGGTGATCTAATGGTGGTTCCGGGAGACGGTGGAGTACTCGACGGTCTTGCAAATGCGCAACTCAGTCTGTTGGCTTGCATTATTCCCAATTCCATTTCTGATCCGGAGCTCATCTCCGCAGAAACTTTACTAAGTAAACGTGCAAAAGTGACTTTCTTTTCCAACTTTGGGTCGGCTAGAGTTATTTGTGCAGATGTTGTAGCAACGTCCTTATCAGAGAATTTTGTTTCTCTTGTATCTTCTGCGGTGCCATCTGAGGTTTGATTTTTATCATTAATTTTACGTTCAGTAAGCTGCATAAGCTCTCCCAAACTTACTTTTCTTGAATTTTGTTTACTGACAGTTGGACCTATGAGTTGCTGGAGTATTTGTTTCTTCTCTGCAGCATTCTTCTTTGTTGGTGTTGAATTGTTCCTCTTTTTCTTAGGCGATGGGGTACCTAGATACAAAAAAGCATGTAGCATATTGACTACTTCAACTAAATACATTTAGTCACATTTCAACAAGCGGCTATTGTACAAGGCCTTTTTATAATCCGCACGTGATTTATTTACAAAGTGCGCTTTTTACAATAGCTCTCTGTTAGTGCATATTTTTTACTAAGAGAGAAATAGTGCAACCTACCAGCCACACGCAACATAGTGAAGGATTGGGGGCATTCGGGTACTAAAGAAAGATAGATAGAAGACAGATAGTAGTAAAAGTACAGAATAGTAGTGTAAAACTTTTAAAGATTTTAGGCACCGGGCCTTACGTCTCGGAGGAGGTTTTAGCAAATCGTCCAAACTAAAGGTTCGAGCGGTTGCAGGCGCGTAACCACTGGCGTGTGGACTGGTGAGGCTGAGGATGGATGGCTTGCGGATACCAAGGCGGCCGAACAGGGATCTGGGAACTCCCGGACCTGGGCTTGGTGTGACGGTCACTGCTGCTGCTCCAGATGCTGCCAACTGCTCCCTGACTGATGCACTTCTCAGACTGGAAACTGTAAAGAGAAATAATTATGTTACTTTATTTAATTTAGGAATTAAAAGATAAGAGTGCATTATGATTAAACTACAAGGCTAAAATGAATACAAACCCAAATTGTTTCAGCTCATGATCAAAATTTAATACTACTCAATATCAAATTGTTAATCCTTACAAGAATAACAGAAGCTGAAAAAATCGCAGTGGTGAGGGCTGTACATCTACACAAAGCGTAGTGCAAACTAAATTAGGTATAATTTTTTGATGAAATTTATTATGTAGGTCAATTTATATCACACTGGACATTGTAATATCAACGTGCAACTCAATCAATTTTGATGTTCTGTCCGAATAGTAACTGAATATATGTTATCAGTATATGAGAAAGTGCATATTCTACCATATAAACACATGGTATGAATTTTAAAAATTTTGTAGGAAAAAGATCTGAACTCTCATTTCAAGGTGACTTATTTTGTATATTAAATTTTTTTGTTTCACACTACATACCCGAGCAATCCCTTTTGTTACTAGCAGCTGTTTATTTAAAATAAACCATAAGTAAATACTTCATCATACAGAGTAAAAATTACTTACTTGTGCTGCGATTGCGGTCTTCATCTTCGGCTAGCAGCTTTTCTATCTTCTCTGGAAAGTGTCTCTTCGCACACCATACAATTCCAATAATTCCCATCACTATAAAAACTGTCATAAGTCCTAACCAGAACGGTTCGTGCAGCATTCTTTCACTCAGTGGTTTGTAGGGAATGTGCAACATTCTTCTCTCACATCTTACGCCTTCCCACCATGCATGGCATTGACATTGAAAACCATCTCCTTTCTCTGAACAAACAC
This sequence comes from Enochrus cinctus, assembly GCA_033557785.1. Taxonomy (NCBI): domain Eukaryota; kingdom Metazoa; phylum Arthropoda; class Insecta; order Coleoptera; family Hydrophilidae; genus Enochrus; species Enochrus cinctus. Next base: position 8,671 of record JAUIMW010001110.1, read on the forward strand.
CACGGCTTTCACAAGGGTTCCCTTCGCAGGGCTTCCGTTTTTGTTCGCAAGTTGGCCCGATATATCCATTCTTGCAGTGACATTTGTAACCATTTTTGACAAGTTCACATGTTCCAAAGACACATGGTTTTAGGTCGCAATGTGTTAAAGCACAAAACATACCTGAAAAGCATTAAATATTACATAAATGTTAATTACAGATTAAGAAAAATATTTACCAGTAAAATGGTGTGGACATTCACAAAAGTGTTTTTTACCATTAGTACGGCATATACCCCCGTTTTGACATGGATTGGCAGTACAAGATTCTAAACTGTGTGTCTTCATTTTTTTAATTTTTTTGATATAATTTACATCGTACAGCACTTTCAAGGTTCCATTTACAGGAATACCGACTTGTCCATGTCTTTGTTGGAGGTGAATAGTATTCAAAAATGATATTATTGCGATGGGAGCTTTAGGTATCAATGGGTCATTTTCCAAATCAGCACATAAATGCCAAGATGTTCCATTAACGTCAGCGTAGTTATCATGAATTTCTATGGATCCACTATTGTCTGGACATTCTTTATCAGTGAGCTTAACATGGTATAACTCTAAAGAAATGACATGCCCAAAAGGGGCGACAAAATGTTGTAAGAAATTGACATGTTTAGGAGGGCTTTCTGGATAATTTAAATGAAAAATAGAACCATAAGTGCTATTTTCAAGAATAACAGCTTTTTCTTCTTGAATATCAGTAAGTGTTTTGTAGGTGGCTTTAAAACCAAATCCTTTGGGTCTATTTTTTGTTCTTAGCCTAATTTGTAAATGCTCAGCGTTGGAAACAAAGCTACCTTCAGTAACAAGGTCTTCAGTACGAAATGGTTGAAAATTATTGTATTGGTCCCCTAATTTTAACTCAAGAATTGACTCATCATATTCAACCATTTCATTCGTTCCTTTTTGATTGTCAAATTCATATTTTTCAAATTGTAACCAAACTCTCTTTCCTAGAGGTGCTATTATATTGAAGGAACAATCCAATCGAGCTAAGAGAAAATTTGGATAATTAGGACTTATTAATGTACCTTCTTTAGCTGTAAGAGTTTGCATTGGGCATCCTGAAACATCTACTGAATGCCACTTGAGTTCAAATCCAATGCCTGATATGGAAAAATCTGAGTGAAAAGTAAGGAGCACTTCATTTGTTTCGGATACAAAATCAAATCGATGCATGTCTCGGTCATGGTTCCCACAAAATTTTACGGCATCATTATAGGTTTTGCCATTTTTGTTAATGCTTTTAAGCTGAACGTAATCGTATAAGCATTCCAATTGGTGTTCTAAATCTAAAGTTTCGAACTGAACAACAATTCTAGTTCTTTCAGAACCGATTATTCGAACGTTATACTCTAGGTTGTTGTAGTAGTTCCCTGGAAAATTTGGGCTGAAGAGCCGACCTTCTGAACCATTTACTGTTTTGTTGAAGTTAATGCCAGTTCCTATGAAAATAAATTTGTAAAATAAAATTTTAAAAATTGTTAATGGAAATACCAACCTAAAACTTGATTTTGTCTCTTGCAAACATACCCTCCAGTTGAATTGCATTTTTGGGCTTTCCAATAAAGACCACTAGGAAGCATAGGTGTCGGAGAAATCATCCACTGCACTGAAAGGCACAACTTGCCTTCAGTGTTTAAAACTATATCATTTTCTATAGGTTTTTGCTCCGGAAGCCATCCTTGGTAACCCATGGGACTGCCATCTGCCCATTTGAAGTTACCATCCTTTTCATTCTGCCCTCCCAGCCAGTATCTTGCACTCGTCCTGTACTCTGGCGTTTTTCTTATGTTGCTCGTGATGAACTTTTCTTCTTCTGGTGAAAGAATGGATGCTAGTTCCGCTTTTATTTCTCTGCACACTTCCTGAGCTGTGAACCAAGATACTTCTGGGTAGGTGACAAAAAGGTAACAGGAATTGTTGAACATGTGAAGACGGTCATCTGAGCATTGCATTGCTGGAAAATAAAGAAAATGCATTAATTGATTAATCGACAATTTTTTTTTGTTTTTATGTATTTCTATTATTACCTACTGTTTATTTTCAGAGTTTCTATAATTTTCTAGTCTATTTATCTATCTAAAATAGGACCTACGTTTTAGCCATTTGAAAATTTAGCTTGAAGTTTTGATAGAATAGATAGATTTAGTCTACTAAAAGAACTCGTGCAGATCACTTTATTAAATATATTTATTATTAAAATTTGGTGATTATGTCGTAGAATATGGTTTGACGTGTAATAGTTGGTTCGACTGTTCTCAGAAAGTTAGGATTGTTTGTGAATTTCAAATTCAACTACTTTCCGGAAAGACAACGTGAAATTTTTCATGAAAACATGAAAAGGGCTTGAGAAATATACCCCACGCTGTTTTAAGGGCTATTAAATATAAATAGTATTTGAGTCTCCAAATAACATACCGCACGAAAACAAGAATAGGGCTAGAAGTGTCACAGTAAAAATAAAATGATTTCTCACAAAATTAAAAATAAGTAACAAATTTAATGTACTGCTAAATTCCAAAATTTTGACCGGCATCGGGAGGATGTTTTAATCGAGTGTTTGGCGATGTCTCACAGCAATAAAGACGAGTTTTTGCGTCGATTCATAACCATGGATGAAACATGGGTGCATCTTTTTCACACATGTGTCGAAGGAACAGTGAACACAAAGGACTGAAAAGGGGGAATCGGCTCCAAACATGGCGAGTAGAGTTCAATCGGCATACAAGATTATTGCGTCAGTTTTTTGGGATGTGCGTGGAATAATTATCATTGATTTTCTTCAAAAAAGAAAAATAATCATCTATGAGTATTATGTGAACTTATTGCAGTGTTTGAGTGACGAAATCAAGAAAAAACTGCCGCATTTGAAGAAAAAGAAAGTGTTGTTTCATCAAGACAACGTATCTGTTATCGTGGTGGCCAAAATCAATGAATTAATGTTCCAATTGCTTCCTCACGCACCCTATTCGCCAGATTTAGCCCTCTAGGTGGAATCTTCGGTATCGAAACTATTGAACATCGCTGGGAAAAGTGTGTCAAGCTGAATGGAGACTACATTGTTAGATCAGGAAAATTTTGGGACTACCCTAGTATATAATATTCACTCATTATTTAGAACAAAACCTGAGTTCGTGTCGTTATTTAGAGAACATATGGTGGATTTGCTTAGTGAATTTAACGGAATGCAGGGACTTATTGACCTATTGAATATTACCTGTGTTAAATAAATATAAGGTTTTTAAACATAATGAGGAAAAATTTCCATGCATTTCATCAAATGGACATCAACAGTGAAATTGATTTTGTATTTTTGAACTTGACTTTAAGAGCTCTTGATTCTTTTAAAAGACATGCATTCGTCTAATGTTAATATTCTTATGGAATTTTTAGAAGTTAGATGTCGTGTAATGGAAGTTCCTTCGATGCCCAGTCAGGATGTAAAAAAGATAAAAGTTGATTCAAAATCTGTTTCTTTACTACACAAGGTTCTGTTGGTCGTCTTACACGTAAAGATAATCATGCTTTATATGCATGTTCTACATTTTTAGGTATGAACCCAAGTGAAGTTGTTCATACAGCTATTGTCTTCGTTACACAGAGTATACCAGTGTAAGTCGCAATCACAGTGCAAACAATGCTATAATTTATTATTCTCTGGGATATATAATAGAAATTCATCTGTGTAATATGTTGTTGCTTTACCTTTCAGATATCCTGCACGGGATTTGAACTAAGGAAATAGTCGAACAATTTCTCGTTTGTCCTTCAATCCCAGATTGAGAAAGTTCAAGAACCTGTCAGCATTCTAAATCTTTGTCAGCTAGTTATGATTCAACCGTAAACATTTTGGGATTCCAGTAAGAACCTAGTTTAGCTAAACTAAGCACATGGTAGTTTCACCCACTTGTCTTTATACATTATTGATTATGCAATGTATTTGGCAAAAGAGTGAAGCTGTAGTGCAGTCATATATTTACTACATGTATATTCGTCGGGTAGTTCTCAAATTGATTTATTTTTGACACACGTGTCTAAATATCAAACTTATTTTTGAACAGATACATTATACTTCGTAGCCAATCGTATTATAAGGATTCTGGAATGTACTGATTCAGGTAAGTAATTCCATGTTAGTTCACAAGATAATCCAGCATATTCTGCTTCAAGAGACGCCAATTCTTCTTTGTTAGCCACTCACCCTTATAGTGGTCAGACCCAGGCTGTGTTAATCGGCTTTCGTAATGTTGGTCGTTGTCTAGGCCACTTTTCGGTTCAGAGTGTGCCTCACAGTTAAAAGACAAGGTAGTTTAAATCTTCCCAAAAGTGATCATGTGCAATTATTTGCAAGGTTAGCACCTTTCGTAGATTCTGATGGTATAATTTAAGTTGAAGCTCGCTTGCACCACTCATTGCTAACATTTAATGAAAATTTTCTATTTTATTATCACTTAAAAGTCATTTAAATTGCACCTATTGGAATATTTCGGCTAGTTAATTATCAGGCAAATAGTTTTTTAAGTGTCGCATTTTCTATCATCTTAAAGCTAAAAATCTTTAGACGTCGTTAAGGTCGTCCCTTTGAGTATGTCGAGATTGTTTTGCTGGTTCATTTCTCACAAAAAAGCTTTAGAAAGAAATTTAAACAATTCCAAACACAAATACACGTGTTTTTTTGCATCACTTTAAAGGCTGTTAATCTAAAAGCAGTATCAAATACAACAGCTGAAGCATATTTGGCTGCATTGAATAGATTCTACGTCCATCGTGATTTGTGTGGAACAAATTTTGTGGGAGCAGCTCGTGAACGCAAAGAATTGCTTGCGTTTCTTTAGACGGGAAGTTTCCTTTAGACCCAAATTTTGGCGGACTTTGGGAATCAGCTGTAAATTCTATAAATATCTTATAATAAGAATTGTTGAACATCGGCCTCTTCATTTTCAGGAATTTTCCACCCTATTTGC